>JAJOOR010009248.1:0-27377 GCA_036250505.1 Solanum acaule
TGTAATATTATCATGGAGTGTATTACAAACTCTGTGGTGATCAGAAAATACTTAGTTCTCTCTAGCTCTTATTTTCTTCATGCTTGTTAGCTGGTAGACACTTCATTAGGATTAGTAAGGTAAGGCCTAGCCCCCCGTGCTTGCACTTATCCCTATTGATATTTTTTATGTTTAATAAAAAGCCACTAGACACTATCTAGTGGTAAATTTGCGGAAAAAAATAAATAAATAAAAATTTGTAGGGAATATATTGTAATTTTTATCAAATTTAGAGAGTAGTTTTCTAAAATTAGTTGACTTAATTATGGTTATAATATTTGTTAATATAATATAATCTTGACTTTTAAATTTTAAATAAAACACATGTCTCTTATCTAGGGGTGCACTTGACGAAATGAAGGGAAGGGCTAATGGAAGGGAGCCTGATCCTGCATATATGTTTTAAATGACCTGGACAGAACGTGTAACTTAATTGGAGTCCAGTAAAAGGAATAGCTGGAATTAACTTTGTCCATGCCTCACATTTATAATGTCACGATTTAGTCTTCTAATTAATTGGTCAAATGATGAAGGAGTACTAGTTTGTGAATTTGAAAATCATATGAGGAAAAAACAGGACATAACAACGTGAGAACAGTCTGCAGACAACTTGGGCAAAATTTGTTACTCATTTCTTCTCTTCCTAATTTTGGATAGGATTTGACATTGATGGCACGTCTGTCTTCAAGTTTCCACCAAACTGGCCATGATTTCTGGACTATTATTGGTTCCCCTAACTAACTTGGTTCAACTTGTTATTTCTTTAATATATTGTTCGACAATTAAATTGTAAAATCTATTTTCTTTCATTTTATTTGTGAAAAATAAATTTTCTATATATATATATATATTTGAAAACTAATGGTTGTGTCTGAAGGTTCATGTAAAATGAAGAAATATCTGTTAGCTTCAATTCTATAATTTTTGGGATTAAATAGAATGTCATAAATCAACTTTTAGCGGCAATAAATAGACGCATTAATAAAGAGTGTTAAAGTCTTTAACGGTATTAGTTAAGTGTCATTAAATCCAATGTCGTTAAAGGCTTTAGGACATATACAAAGAGAGCTAATTACCGCTAAAAATATATATTTAGCAGCAATTGAGCTATTGCCGTTAATTAATTGCAGTTAAAGATTATTTTTAATGTAGTGTACTGACGAAGAAAGTTGCAAAATGTGAAAAATCTAATGTAGTAGGAATATTGTGATCATTACATCTTGATTTAGATGTCTTGGATTCAAGTGCTTTAAATTAATTCTCTTACTAACGAGTGTTTATTCGACTCTCTTATTGTACATATATAAATAAATCTCGATTAATCGGTTAGTGATCAGTTTTGCATAGCGAATATTGAAAGTCAACAATGAAAAGAAAAGGTAAAAGCTACATGGCCGGTGTCTACATCCTTAGGAGAGTTGCATTATGATATTATGTTGGTTGAAGAAAATATGTATAGTAGTACATTGTATTCCAAAGTTTAAGGAATCTTACTGCATGTTCATACCTAACCTAGTAGTTATATCATATATGTGACTTGTGAGTATGGATAGCAGCTCACTTCAAAAGTATATATATTTGTGTTAGGGTTTTGCCCTGATTTTCTTTATTTATTTGAAGTTTATTTTTTTCCTTAAATTAAAGTCGAAGTATTACCATAAATGCTTGAACTTTTTCTGAAAGGAAAATATAATTTTTCTTTCATATTTGGTTTATTCTTTCCTTGGAGGAAAAGTTTGGAGATCTATAAATTGAAGATCCTTATTCTCATAACATAAAACAATAGAATCCACAATGTAGACATTTAAGAGTTTTGTTTATAGGGAGATTTATTCTCTCAACTGTTTTAATATTTTCTTTTATATTAGTTTTAATATAATAATATTATGTCTTTAATATATTTTTATTTGTCATTTGATTTATCACAAATATAATTCGCAATTGTAAGCTTCCGCATGACGCCCTATCATAACCCAACAATTTGAACCTTAAATTCTAGCTAAACTCCAAATGGTACGGTAGAGTGAGGAAGATTTTTGAGTCAAAGTACGCGTAGTAAAACTACGTTTTCTAGAAATTATTATAGGACTAAAAGTCGTTTGATGTTGGTAGGTTGGTCGGGAATTTGGTTGTTTAATTTCTAATTTTTCTGTACAACACATGGTTGGATATTTAGGTACTACTATATCATTACCAGCTGCTACATTTTCTTATTTGAAATGAAAATTTGACTTTTCAAAAGATGCCCGGACATACCTCAGAAAGTGAAAATTAAACAGAAACAGAAAAAGTTGGACATGTAACATTTTGTGTGTTGATGGTTCGATGCAACAAAGATTCCAATTCTGTGTATCAGGTTAAGCAAGTCTACTTATACATTCTATCTGAGCCCAGCTAGGCCAAAGCTAATTCATTCATAGGGACGAGATAAGCGCTAAAAAATCATACCCTTACTTATATTAACCTCTCCAGTCATGCTAGTACAATGCAAGGGATTTCGATACTTGGGTTACGTTTTCATGGTAAACAAAGTAGAAGGGATAAAAAGTATTTGGTGATTTTGTTTTTTAGTTTTTTTCTTTGAGAAAATGTGAATTTTCTTTTGCTTAATTACTTTCAGGTTCTGAGATTGGCTAAATTAGTAAATTACCATATCTCATTGAAGCACTCATATAATTCTGGATCTCTCATTTGGTTACTGCGAGTGCGACTTTATAAATTACTTCCCATATACATATTATTAGGGTGGTTTGATTGATGGGATAAGAATAATAATATCGAAATAAAAAGGGAGATTACCTTATCCTGTCCATTTACACTAAAATGATGGGATTAGTGTTCACTCTTTACAGTTCTGGTCTGTGTCTTAAAAAGTACACTTTAGGAGACAAAAGGGGAGAAAGGGCTTCTTATTAAAATATGGGAACAAGGTTAAAATTTATTTTTGAACGGTGCAAAATGGTCTAACATTTCTGTCTCTTAATAATTGAGATCAAATTAGACTTTGCCGTTACAAAATTAGCTCGCTTATGCCAAATTCTCTTACTGAAGCAACTATAATAGTACATCAATTAGTCTCTAATTACATAATCTAGCACCTAATGGTACCTCATGTTTCAACGAGTGACAAACTTTAAATCATTCGTAAAATTCAGAGATAAATTAGATGCTTCTTCTTTATCAACACATGCCTTTTTATACACTCCCACTTTCTATTCCACACATCTCCCAAAAAAAAAAAAAAACATTGAAAATCCCTCATCCCTGATTTCTGATAGCTTGTTCCATGGATTTATTAAAAATAAAATAAAATAAAATAATTTTCTCGACTTATTTGATTTCTGACCATCGATTTCTATCGTACAATTTTTTATTTATTTTTGCTTTCCGGTAGTTTGTACATACATGAATGAATGGTGAATGGATGCCAAGACGAACAACATGGAGGCCAAGATTCTCAAGAAGGAGAAAGACAGGTCAAAGTGATGGTTGAATAACCTGATTTGTTGGTCGAATGGATGTATTTATTTTATTTGCGCAGCTATAAATCAATTTCTCAAATATCTTAGAAATAGCCATATAAAAATTACATTATGATTACAACTTTTTTTTTCCCGATAAACTTCTAGTCAAGTTAGTTTTGTCACATGAAATAAAACGAGAACCTTCAACATTGTAAAAAAAATACACACTCAGATTTTTCACAAAAAATCCTCTGCACATGTCCTTATTACATTACATGGTGGAGACAGAGTACACATAAATAAAATAGTACAAACACACTAGTTTTAGTCATTTTTATCCCCAGAAGACAAATTTAAGGAAAACAAGACCATTAGTGGAATTCCATGACTTGTCAAAAAGATAGAGCCAAGTCTCAATTTTAGCACGTGAGTTAATTGCAAAACGGGGTCCAATATTTTAACCCGCAAAAAAGCAAATTAAAGCATCCAATTATGGAAACCATTAACCCTAAACCAAGTCATTATGACCCCACTTCCAGGTGATCTTAATCCGATCCGCAAAAACAGATCTGCAGACCTTACACTTAATTATCCCCTAAACAAATTAAAGACCTTAATTAACTTCTAATTATATAATCTTCTTCGCTATGCTGTAAAGGAGTTGGCTTCTTCTTTCATCATCGCCGCTCGGATTCTATTCGCAACATGATTTGGTGTCACGCTTGATAATTTATGATCCATCTGTTGAATTAAAGGGAGAAAATATTATTAGAAAAGATAAATTAAGCAATTAATGGTATAGTTTGAATTTTTTTTCATTTATGAAAATCAATTTTGAATTAGTACCTGAGCAATAATTGTCATGTGGGAAGTGTTGTAGCCAAAAGGCATAACACTGCAACTAATGATAGAAAGATGAAGTTTCTCCACTTCATTGAATATTTCCTTCATTATCCCGTTTTGTTTTTTGCAATAAATCCTTATCAGAATATTTCCATCTGAAGCTCTAACTTCAATATCTGGCAATGATCGATCTGTGCAGACTGTGCTAACACTGGATATTTCGTCGGACGACGATGAATCGTCACAACTGGAAACCAATCGACTTCTCTTTGCTGCTGGAATCTCCGGTTCCTCGCTACATTTCTTGTTTTTTTCCTCAAGGGTTTTTACTTGTTCTTCCAGCTGTTTTATATATTGGATAGCATCTCCCAGTACTGTTGCTTTGTCCAACTGTTAAGAGTAACACCCAGAATTGACATACTTTTTCAGAATATAACTTAGAAGCTGAATTTGAAATTCGAAAAAACTCCAAAAAAATGTTTTTTTTTTTTCGCTCCAAATCACTCATAAACATTCAAAAAAACAATTCCAAATTGTATACATCAAATGTTCTTTCCTTTTTCAGGTAGTACAAATTAATTTAAGCAAGAATGTATATAATTAAGACAAAAAAGTTTTTTTACCTTCTTTAGGTTGGGAATGAGGGTAGATAAAGCTATAAAACGCTGAGTTAAGCGTTCTCTTCGCTTTCTTTCAGCTAGAACGTGATCTTGTGCCTGAACACTTGTTCTATTGTAACTTTTCTTCTGATCAGTGGTAGTCGTAACAGCAGCGCCAAATCCCATGGCCTCGATATCACCAAAATCAGAATCATCCATAGAATTAACGGAAGAAGAGAAGTTTATTGTAGTTCCTGATGGAACCTCACGCTTGACGACCTTAAAGGTATTCAAATTTTCGAATTGGTTTTTAGCTGACATCGAATTGGAGTAGCTGTAATTAGAAATTACACTGGAGGGAGGAGGAGAAAAAGTAGAAAAGGGCTTAGAATTGAAAGGCAATTCATTAAATTGTGTCATCGTCTGGTTCTGATTTACAAAGTTGTGATCATTCATACCGCTTGTCTCCTGTAATATTGATTAAGTGTAAAAAAAAAAAAAAAGTTCATAACTATCGGTACATAAAATCAAATATAATTAGTACTCTTTACAACAAGGCAGTGTATAAGAGTTTTCATACCATTTCAGACCACCATGTATCCATTATCGATTGGAATTAATTAAAATCGATTCGTTGTCTTCTAAGTGATTGATCAGTTTGTATATATCCAAGGCTTAGATCCTGCTGCAAAATTCAAATCTAAATCAGTATCATACATAGATTTGTATTTGGAGAAAATATATATAAATGAGAAAAAAATTAGGTCTTGTAAAATGGGAAGAAGCTTAATTTACCTAATTAGTTAGTGAGGCAAAATGCTTTAGATCTCAGATGGTGTCAGATGGTCAAGTGTAGGAATTCTTATGTCTTTATAGCTGCTTGAGTTGACTGCCAAAAATATGAAGAAATAAAAAGAAAATAGATTAACATACGGTGGAAATTAAATGTTCCTCAATTATTGTGTTCACACTCTCTATTATATAGGAATATAATAGGACTTATAATATAATGGAGTATATAATAATATATATAAGAATAAGCACATGTTAAAAGTTTTGATGGTGGAAACTTCTTCGTTTTATCATCAGAGTCCAGCCTACTTTACTCTAATCTCTGTTTCCTTCGTTAGTATTATCTTTTTGACCATCTAGCTCCAGTTTTCTCGGAAAAATGCATTTTATGTAGCGCTTCAATTTTGAGACCAATCTGAATCTGACTCTTTTATGCGCGTAACGTAATGGCGATGTCAATAATAATTTCCGTCAATACGATAAAACTGTGTTGTTATATTAATACTACAATTTACAACCATTGGTGTAGTAGGGTGATCACTCGAACACTCTTTGTTGAAAAATTATATTGTGCATATAGAAAATAATTATTATATATATATAGGACAAAAATAATTTTTTTAGAAATATATACTAAAATTTTGAACTCTATTGGTAATTTTTTTAGCTTTGTCACTGCTTATGACCTCGTATAATAAATAAAAATATTTATACATTTTCAAGTCAATTGTGTAGATTTTGATAGAATATATTACGTAATTATTAAGATGATTTAAGAATAAAAATGGTCATATGATAAATTGTACACAAAGAAGGTATATATCAATGTTTATGTTCGACTTTATGGGGTCGGTTTAATTGGTAACGCTTCCTGGCATAAAGGGTCTTTTGATTAAGTAAAGAGGATACAGAAGAAAAAGAGCTGATAGTGACTTTAAAAAAAATATAGAAAAAGTTCGAATCAATTTGTTTAAACATAAAAATATTATACTAGTAGTTAATTTAATTAAGCATTATGAGAAAAGAAGGTGATTAGTGTGTACTGTGTAGTGGGTTCATATGAAGCATTCCAATTGGGGCAAGCCACGTCATCAGATTCGAATTAATTAATACAACCTCGTGAATCATCCTTCTCCTGTTAACATCACAGTTGTTCTAATATATAGAAATTACTGATCATATGATAGAACCAAACGTGACTTTAAATACATCATACAAGCATTAATAATTAAACTTCTTCCATTACAAAGCACATATGTAGTATTGCATTGGATAATAAGATAAGAAGATAAGAAGATATGCAACTGATCGATCTACTCCCTCTTATCATTTTCACTTTTACTCCACTCTTTTTCTTTCGAAATTCGCTCATCAACTTTGAAAAAAGTTGTTAGTTATAATTAACTATTGAATTATTCCCTCTGTTCACTTGTACTTGTCATTGTCACAAAAAATCTTAGTGGCTTCTGCTCGCTTGAATTTTAACTCCTCCAAAAGTCTTCTCAACCAAATAGCTTGACAAGCATAAGCAGTCGCAGCAACAAACTCGGCTTCTGTAGTAGACAAAGTGACAATTGGTTGATTCTTAGCCGACCATGAAATAGCACCGAACCCGAACATAAAAGCATAGCCTGAAGTGCTTTTCTAGTCATCGCGATCACCAGCATAATCATTGTCCGTATACCCAAGAAGATTGGACTTTTCACTCTTCGTATAAACTAGTCCAAAGTCTCTCGTTCCTTGCAAGTAACGGAGAATTCTCTTGGCTGCCAGCAAGTGCATTTCTGTGGGATTCTCCATGTACCTGCTGATTAAACTCACAGATTACATTATGTCAGGCCTTGTAGCAGTGAGATACATCAAACTGCCTATGATTTATTTGTAAAGTGTGCTGTCAACTTTCTTTCCATTAGGATCTTTGTGCAGCTTCAAACCAAGTTCAACAGGAGTGTTAACTGGATTGCAATCCATCATCTGAAATCTTTCTAGAATTTCTTTTATATACTTCTTCTGAGAAATGAAGATCCCTTTCCCAGATTGCACTACCTCTATGCCAAGAAAGTAATGCATCAATCCGAGGTCGGGCATTTCAAACTCATCCATCATTGACTTCTTGAATTCCTCAAACATGGCACCACAAATTCCAGTAAAAATGAGATCATCAACATACAAGCAGATAATGAGCATTTTCCCTTCATCCCAAATCTTAACAAAAAGTGTATGCTTAAAAGGACATTTCGAAAAACCAACTTTTAGAAAATAGCCCTCAATGCGACTATACCAAGCTCGAGGAGCTTGTTTTAGACCATAGAGGGCCTTTTTTAATCTATAAACCTTATGCTCATTTCCAATTTCAACATAACCATCAACAAATACATGTTCCTCCAAGTGTCCATGTAAGAACGCTGACTTGACATCTAGCTGGAAAATAGGCCAAGAATTCTGAGCTACCAGTGCGATAACCAATCTGATTGTATCATGCCTAGCAACAGGAGAAAATACTTCTGTATAGTCGATCCCATATTGTTGCTTATACCCCTTGGCCACTAAACGTGCCTTGTACTTATCAACTTCGCCATTTTCCTTCAACTTTGTTTTGAATACCCACTTCAATCCAATGATTTTCTGTTCTTTGGGAAGATCAAACAACTCTCAAGTATCATTTCATTTGATGGCATCAATTTCATCATCCATTGCTTTTCTCCAATTTTCTTCATTTATAGCACTCTCAAAACATGTAGGATCACAATTTGAAAACAAAGCAAAGTGAGTAATTTGATCTTCAATTCCAGTTACCTTGTAATCCTTCATCCAAACAAGCCTTCTTCTAACACGCCCAAGAGTTTGAGTTGTTTCTTCATTTGCTACAGCATCTGGTGGTGGAGTTATAGGGGATGAATCTGATAAATTTTCAAACGTACAAGGTGTTGAAAATTGCTCTTGTTCTGCGTCACTATCACAGAGGATTTGGGAAGTAGGCTGCTACCTATTCCATTCCCAAATGTTTTCCTCATCAAAAGTAACATCCCTGCTAATAACAATCTTCTTAGTCAACGGATTAAACAACTTATATGCTTTGGAAGACTCACTTACACCAAGAAAAACACATTTTTCAGCCTTATCGTCAAGTTTGTTCCTTCTTTCATCCGGCACATGGGCATATGCAATGCATCCAAAAATTCTAAAATGATCTACTGTTGGTTTTCTCCCATTCCATGCCTCCTCTGGTGTCATACTTTTAACAGAAAAAATTGGGCTTCTATTTAAAATATGAACACTCTAATTCACTGACTCTGGCCAGAAATTTTTTGGAATTCTTCCTCTCAATAGCATACTTCTTACCATGTTGATGATGGTTCTGTTCTTCCTTTCTGACACACCATTTTGCTGTAGTGTATATGTAGCTGTAAGCTCTCTCCGAATGCCATGATCTGCACAGAATACTTCAAATTCTTTTGAGCAATATTCACCACTATGATCAGTTCGGAGAGCCTTAATGGTTTGTCCTGCTTCATTTTCCACACGTACTTTGAAGCTTTTAAATGTTGAAAAAACGTCAGATTTTTCTTCCATAAAATAAACCCATATTTTTCTTGAAAAATCATCTGTAAAAGTGATTAAATACCTTTTACCTCCATTAGACGTTGGGTTTATCGGACCACAAAGATCTGAATGTACCAGCTCCAAAACATCCTTTGCTCTCCATGACTTTCCTTTGGGAAATTGAGCGAGGTTGTTTGCCAACAACACATTCTTCACAAATTTTGGAAGGTGCTGTAATTTGAGGAAGACCACTGACCATGTTTTTCTGTTGGAGTGTCTTCAAGACTCCAAAACTCAAGTGACCATATCGGAAGTGCCACAACCATGATGAATCATTTACTTCAGCTATCAAACAAGATTGAATGCTATCAATCCTCAGTGGAAACAATTTTTTGGAGCTCATTTGAACTAGTGCAATAGCTTTTCTCTCAGGATCATAAATTTCACACTCTCCCTTCTTGATAGTGATGACATAACCTTTTTCTTGCAACTGACCAGCACTATGTAAATTACTTTTCAAGTCAGAAACATACAACACATTAAAAATTGTTTCCACAAAATCATTCTTGGTTTTAATCTTGATGTCACCTTTCCCCATCACTTCTACAGTTGAACAATCACCAAAAGCCACAGTAGAACAAAACTTTTCATCCAAAGATGAAAAAGAAAATTTGCTTCTGCACATGTGATTACTGCATCCAGTATCTACATACCAAATATCATATTCATGTTATGTTCTAGCATGGATAGCTATTAACAATGTTTCTACTTTCTTATTTTCGACAAAATTGGCACTTTCATCTCTTTCTTTGTCATTAGGAAGTCTAGTGTAACAATCTGATGAATAGTGACCAAATTTGTGACATCTGTAACACTCTACCTTGGATTTGTCATGGTTTCGACCTCTGCCTTGAGACTGATCAGTGTTGATTTTAAAATTTCTACTGAAATCTCTTTCTCCATGATCTCCTCTTCCTCGGCCTCTACCTCTACTTCTTCCTCTATAGTTACTGGAATAAGTATTAGTAGAAGCCTTCAATGCATGCTCCTGTTCTCCAGAACTTCTGTTCATCTTCTGTTCATGAACTAGTAAAGAACTTTGCAGTTCATCAAGAGATAGATCATCTATATCCTTTGATTCTTCGATTGAGCAAACAACATAATTGTATTTTGATGTAAGAGATCGTAAAATGTTCTCCACAATGGCTACATCATTTATCTTCTATCAGTGGAATCGCATCTTATTGGTTATTTCCATGGTTCTAGCACAATAGTTTGTGACAGATTCTCCTTTCTTCATCTCCAGTGTTTCAAAATCCTTTCTCAAAGTTTGAAGCTGTGCGCGCGTCACCCTGCTTAAGCCTTGATACTTCTTCTTCATGGAATCCCAAATATCCTTGGAAGTTTCTTTGCAAAGAATAGTTTCCAAGATGGGATGATCAATTGTCTGAAAGAGATAATTCTTCGCTTTCAGATCTTTTAGCTTTTTCGCTTCCAACTCTGCCTTTTGAGCATTTGTCAAAACTTCGCCTACCATCGGAGTTCCAATGCCGTCCTGAATGATTGGCCAATACTCTTTTGACCGTAAGAAGTTTTCCATCAACATGCTCCAATGGTCATAGTGACCATCAAAGCGAGGAATTGCTGCTTGCACAAAATTATTTTCAGTAGCCATAAGATAATCTGAAAAGAAATATGTGGCTGCCTCACTTGTTGTCACTCTCAGGATAACTTGGCTCTGATAGCACTGATAGAAAATTTAGAAGGAGAAAAACAAAGAATACATAAGAAGAGAAAAGAATTTGCTGGAGATCTTAGTCGTTTTATTCATAACTTCAAGCCTATATATAGGCAAATACTTAACAGATAATCCATTTAAACAGGACACATATCAGTCCTATTATCAACTTTCTCCAAAAAAATAGAGCACATGACTTCTAAAGCAAGCATAACTCTTTACTCCACTAATTCCTAAAAATCAAAACAACCTGCAAACTGCTGCAATTAAAAAGAATTAAAACTCCTAAAGACTAGGTCAACTGCCAACAGAAAACTACGACTAAACTTTCAACAAAAATAAGAAAAAAAAATTGTATTTTCTTAATACGTTGAAATTAATAATTAAAAGTGAACGAAAGAAGTATCTCATTGAATAGTAAGATAGGAAGATACGCGACTGATCGGTCGACTCCCTGATCTTATCATTTTCACTTTTGCTTCACTCTTTTCCTTTTTGAATTTCGGTCATCAACTTTGGAAAAAAAAAGTTGATTATAGAGTAATTAATTGTGGAATTATAAGACAAGTAAAGTAAAAAAAATAGGATAATAAAGAACTGGATTAATTAAAATAAATAGCGTTATACTATGACTTATAGTAGTTTGGCCAAATTTCTACAAAGCCAAATTAAAGAGTTTGACCAGACTTTAATTTCAGAGAGAGAAAAAGTGTTTTTGAGTAGTGGCATAATCTATTTTGAAGAAGCCAAAAAAGATAATTAAAAACTCTCTAAAATATTTTTGAAATCTTGATCATGCTTAATTAAGGCAAAGTATTGCCAAAAATAGTTCCAGATTATTTAACCAAACATGGATGTGAAGAAATCCAAGTCTTCCCTTCTTTTTGTAATTTTTTTTTTTGCGTATAATAAACATAGTAGGGGTCTATGTCGAAGTCTTTGCCAGCACCAGGTAAGGTTTTTTTTAAAAAAAATTATTTAAATAAAGCAATCCAAGTCTTCCATACTGTAGTTAATTAAAGGCCCGAGATGATGGTTTACCATTTTCTTGTTTTCCCATGGTATAATTAACCTCCTTTTCGTCAAAGTAGGGCTTCATGTTTTCTTCTTATTTTACACTAGTAATGAAGATCAACTTGAATCTTTTTGAAGTCAAGATAAATGTTCTATATTCAAATTGCAAAGGAGTCTTCAAAGTTAAGAGAATCAAATTTAGTACTTAAATCAAAGTATCTGAAATGTAAGTTCAATAATGTAACATATGAGATGGAGCTAGGTAGAAGTAAAGTTCGTTGTACAAGTCATATCCAAAAGAGAAAATTTCAAATATCTTGAATCAATATCTCAAGGAGACAGGAGATTGACGATATGTAGCATATCGTATATTAGAGGGAGGTGGATAAATTAGAGGATGATCACCTCCGAGATACTATGTGATAACTGATAACAATGTGTTAGCAAAGGGTTAAAGGTAAATTCTACGTATGATTAAACAAACATTACTTAATTAGTAATAAATCCCAGATATATACAACAAGAAAAGTAAAGGTAAAAATGTGCATGGTTGTAGCAGTCCCCCAAAGGAGAACAAAGGAAGAAAAGAAAATCAGCAAGTGGAAATGTGGAATTCCATGACTTGTCAAACAAGAGGAGCCACTCCGATTTGCAGCACGTCCAGAAATTGTAAAATGGGATCCAAACTTATTTGTCACATTTCATTTTTTGAGTGTAACTTTGATCAATATTCAAGCTATATATTTTCATCATATTAATATGAAAGAAATTACAAAATGATATAGCATCTCATGATGACCCCCACAATATTGATCAATCCACAAAATGAGATGTGTAGACCCTAGGTACTGATCTTATCTACTATGCAAAGAGAACAAAAAGTAAAATATCCCTCAATTATTATGTTCTCTCCACTTGCTTGTTTGGAATAGTACTTTCCTTAAACTTATGTTATTTTTTCGACGGAATATATACTTTCACAACTTTAAAATAATACTACTTGTTACAAGCAATAGGCACATGTGAAAACTCTCTAGGATTGAAGCATCTAACATCTTTCTTTCGGATCCCACTTTGGTAACTCACAAGTAAATGTTTCAAATTTTAACCGAACTTAATCCGTGTCTTTTTTCAAATACGTAGTAGTGTGAATAATTTTTAATTTGGCTCATCTCCGACCATTATACTTTCTCTCCATTTCATTACTCCGTACCACAAAATATTTAGTTTAGAATTTAACTTATAGTAACATGTCAGGAAAAACAATGTTGTTTGATAGATTATGTATTCAATCTCGGGTAATTATTCAATAGGCCGGCTGGTTTAAGAGTGTAGATATGACAACAAACGTATCTTTAGAAGAACTCCAAAAATATCTAGTTTAAGTACAAGTTGGTATAATGAGCTGAGGCTTTCAGGGAGACAAAGACAAGAGAACCTTGGGAAGAATCTTTTGAAGATCTGCATCACCAACTTGCTTTAGAACAGTTTAATTAAGGAATAATTAAAGTTTCAAAAAAGTTCTTGAGGAGTGAATTGGTAAAACTATCATCTCATTTATGATTTCATAATATGCGTATAAAAAGAAAAGTTATCAACTAATCTATGACAGATAACTCAAACACCACAATCTTCTAATTAAGAAGACTCGATGACAACCCTAGTTGGTTGATATTGACTATTCTTACACAAAAATGACTTTGTTCTTTGACTTTGTTACACTAACATAAAGAAAGTAACTGAACTTGTCCAAAAGGTTGTTATCATTTTCTTTCTTTTTTCTCTGTTTTCCTTTATGGAGTCTCTATCATAAGTTTGTTGACAGTGATCTCTATACGGTTTGCCAATTTCATAGTATATGATATTAACCCACTAGGAAAAGGAAAGGATAAAACTTAATTAATTAGAATTCCTAAATGAATTTGAATTCCGAATTGTACAGAATATATTAGAGTACTATTTTTTTATCAAAAAAATATTGAAAAGCATTTTAATATTAATAAAATAAATAAATGGTAAACGAACATTTCGTGACACCAATAAGATTGCGACATGGCATAAAGGGTTGGTGACGCCTGGCCAGCTTTCAAAGGTTAAATAAGTAAAGAAATCAAATCCGTTTTAATTTACATGTCTTAATTTATTTTTTTAAAGAAAATATAGTTTTATATTTGAGCAAATTTCACATATAGCAATAATAAAAATTATATTTGTATGATATGGAGCTTTTGATTTGTATAATTCGCTACAAATATCCAATTTTATACAAATTGTTCAGTTTTATATAAATTTATTTATACATTGTAATTTGTATAAGAAGATTTGTATTTGTATAATTATAAGTGTATAAGACGAAAATATATGTATTTGTATTTGTATATACACTTTTCTCTCGCTTTATACGAACACAAACACATTTTATATATTTTTACCGAAATGTATAAAATGGCTAATTGTATACCGAATCAGATGACAAAAAAAGGTGATGTTTGCTGCGAATTACAATTAAAATAAACTATAGTTATAACATTTAATTTGAATTAATAGTTTGTTTTTTCATATAATTTTCCTTTTATATATTTAGTAACTTATATTAATTAAAGAATAAAATAAAAGTAATTTGGTATATTTTATATTTTCTTTTCCCTAATTTATACGTGGTCTTCGAATTTGGAAAGACAAACAAATTACTATTTAACAATAATTTTTCATGTTTTTAAAACATTTTAAATTAATTATTACATAATTTTTAAATATATAATTTTATTTTAAAAAGTTAAAGATTTTATATTCAAATGTACAGTTAAAATTAAATTATTTGAATCTATAAAAGTAGAAAATATCATACAATTTAAAACAAAAAAAAGTACTTTATATAGTTAACTTAAAATAGTTAAATTCAAAAATTCTTTATACTTTCTTAAATTTCGTATCTTATTAAATTACTGCACTACATTAAAACAGAGGGAATATAATTTAAGCACAATAACTGAAAAGTCTTGACAAGTAGCCACATGAAGGAAGAACAACAATAAAACAACCAATATAATCTCGTAAATACAATCGTTCGAGTTAAAAAGGAAAAAAAAAAGAGTTTAAAAAGGATGAGTAATACACACTTTTAATTTTCAGTTTATAAAAATATTAAAGTTATTTTCGATAGATCATAAAACATAATCATCAATATCATCTGACTCATAGTTCAACAACGTGAATTTCCCTGTTTGGGTTAACATCATCGTTGTTTCAGGAGAAAACTATATCTAATTATTAGATTCTGATAATACTAACCAATCAAGTTATTAATATTTTCAAATTTCAAGCATGACAACGACACTTCATTTTAAGTAGAGCACATTTTATAGCAAAACCAGTGTTTTAAATAAAGTAAAGACGAAAACGAAATGATAATAAACTAATTCATTTAATTTGTTTTACTGTACCATTTTATATATATTCTGGAAGATTATTGACAAAATGTTATTTGACGATTTCCGAATAATTTACTAAATATGGCAAAACCACTGTTGTTTAACAAATTAAATATATGCGTTCACATCATAGGTGATCGTACCCTGAATAGACTTCTAATGCACCTCTTAATACAAATAAAGTTATAATTCGAAAATGTTTATTTAGAGATACAAAGTGAAATCCAAATTAAATGGCTTGCCTGAAATAATCGTGGAGAACTAATAGGTATCTAATCTTAGGATATGGAATATTCAGTTTCAAATTTTTATTTGAAATGAACGTTTTCTTTTTTTGTTTAAAAAATATGCACAAATTCTTAATTTAAATTTCAATTTCTGCATAAAATATTATATATATGTATATGTGTATTTAAAAGTTTGTAATAGCATATAACTACAAATACTTATTTTTATTTATTTATAAAAAGAACATGGAGATATGTGATTTATTAATGTGGTGTGGTGTCTTAAATATTCCGACACCTTATGAATCATGATTTGCTCATTTGGTATTGTATAAGCTCAGGAGAGTTTTGATAATTTCACAAATTATGAAGGGAAAATACAACTTAAAAGTTAAAATTGCATGTCCAAATAAATTCCAACCCAAAGAAACATTTGACCAAGCTAATAACCAACTCATATTGACCCACCCAAATTCAATTTAACTACCCGTTTGATATCCCTAATCTTCTTCTCACTCTACCGGAAAAAAAGTTGTTGTTGACTTGCCATATTCATAGAGGAGATTTCACAATCTGTCCAAGATTTGTCCTGCTGTATATGGCATTATTATATTGGTATAATTAATGTTATGCCTTCTGGTTTTCCTTTTTATCAGTTACAAAAAATAATATAAAAAAATCTACATAATGAGTTTGTCAAATCTATTCTCTTTTACAGATCTAAAGATTAAGTTCGGAGAATTTAACTACTGTTTTATAATATTATTATAACTTATAAAAAAAATGCATTAGCTTTTACTTAAGCCATTTTAATTTTACATTTTCCGATAATTGAAGACATTTTATTACCAGTAAAACGTCAGCTTCACTTGGTCTAAGGGTAAGTGTTCAACAGACACTAAACAAGTCCTCATCATGTTTAATTAACACTTGATTATTTTTTTAAAACAACAATTAACACTTGATTTGAGGATAATATATTTGGATCTCGTCAAGCATAGTTGTTGTCCAATTATAGAAAATTTTGCAAACATGACTAGCTTCTTGAAGGAGAGGTATAACATAATTGGACAACAACTGGAACAAATAAGTATTAAAATAAAGAAATAGTTTAGGTTTTCTTATTCTAATATTATTTTCACAAATAGAGACTACAACATGGAGAGTCATAGTGATGATTATTGGATCTCCAATCTGTCAAAGATCCAGAAAATCTTAATTTTTCCTAAATTAAGGTGCAATTGGGAGTAATGTTTGTTTTTAAAAAGCTTTTTATGTCATTTTTACATATAAAGAAATATAAAGAAATATGAAAATATTATTTTCTTTTATTTAAACGATAAATAGGTAGGCAAGAGATCTCATTTTCTCCCGCGTATTTTGCTGAAATGAAGAATTTATTCTCCATTTCTCTGGCTTTAATTGTTTTTATCAACTTAACAAATAAAAAAACAGATAATGCAAGATTATTGGAAGTGGGTTCCAGGAAATTTTATTATTTAATTCAGTAATTGATTGGTTTGTATGCACGACCACATTTTAATTGGCCTGCGGAGATTTAATTAAACCTAATTTCACCTTCTTCATTATTCATTAATGTCCAATTATATAAAAAAATTCTTCCTGATCTGGCCAAAATTAAACAAATGAAGTAAATTGCAATGCAATGAGAAAAATATTATTCTAGCTGAGTCCCTGGACCTTGTTTGTCTGACAATGTAGTCTAAAATATTAGTTGAACAACTTATATTTATTGCAGATGTTAAAATAAAATAATTAAAATAGTTGTTAAAAATTATTCTATAGAGAAAACATTACATGTCATAGTTAATGAATCTAAATTTTGTAAAAATGAAACAAAATAAAATTGAGTTTCCAATTTAAGTAGATTTCTTTTCTGCCAAGATCCATTCTTTTTTCTTCATATAGTTAATCATTGGGCCTTTAAGAATTTTAGTATGGACGTGTAAGAAGATAATCTTGTTTTGGGCCTATCTCATTCATCTTTCCAAGATCCAAATCTTTTGAAAATTGGAATTTGACAACCCTTACATTTACTCCCTCTGTCCCATATTAGTTAGCACATGGATTAGATTCGTGTTACAGGCATGTTTGCCTTAAATCATACTCCCTCCGTCCCATTTTATATGTCACCTTTTTACTTTGCACTTGCATTAAGAAATTATGTAACTTTACCCTTCTATCCTTATTTAATGTTTTCTTAAGTCAACTTTATTAATAAATGACAAGATTAATTAACTATTCTATCAAGGATATAATAGGCAAAATATGGTAATTTATGCATAAATTTTATAAAATGATAAGTATTGTGGCCCAACTATTTAGAGAAAGGGATGACATATAAAATGGGACGGATGGAGTAATTTTCTTCTCACAGGGGTAACAAAGAATTGTCCTAAGAACTAGCTAGGCAGCCCAGGAGTAATCTTAACTCAATCTCAAAAACTAACATAAATCACGACTCAAGATCATATAAGAAGACCACTCATCCTATATATAATTTTGTCCAAAATAATTTCCCCTTCACACATTCCTAATATTCATTATAATTATATTGTCAACCTTAAGAAAAAAATTAAGGACATTTTAATCAAAAGTCCTCATAATTTTTGGAAGTGAATTTCTTAATTTATACGCCAAAGCCTAAAACATCAATAATTTTAGGCCGGAGAAATTAGTATTCTCAATGTCGGACCTAGTTACTACACCTTCCATTTCCACTTATTTGTCCATATAACATTTTACACACCCATTAAGAAAATATCTATTAATAAAAAAAATTGATTTCTCTAATCTATGCCTTATTTATTTTTTTAATCTTTATTTATAGATGTATGTCTTAATTTTAGAACAATTAATACCAAAAGTATAATTGGAAAAAATAATTAATTTTCCCCTTTATAAAATGACAAGTGTTTGAGAACAACCATTTTTAGTATACATAATAACTAATGGGAACGGATTTCGAATATTCCTAAGGGACAACTTTAGTCATTTAAATATGATCTGGATGGAGTGGAGAAAAAAAATCTATGAAGGAACAACACTTCAGGCAGTTCTTGTCACAGAACATTGTGGTTTGGGAGAAAACATGAATTTCTTGAGGGTAAATTAAAATATATTATTTTTGTTGGTATAACTCTTGGAGCACATTTTGGAATTTAGTTATTATTATATTCTTTACTTTTTGTTTTACCTCTTCCCATTGAGTTTGAGTGAAGAAGGGATTAAAGACTGTCTTACATGATAAAAATTTAGCAATAATTTTTATTTGATCTTCTTTCGGTGAAGCCAAAATTAAGAGTTTGGAGTTCTAAAAGAGAGGGTGGTTCAGATTAAGGCAGGTTCGAACCCGCAACTCTAGCGTTTTACTATCACTTCTTTACCACTCGGGTTCACAAGTTAATATACATTTATTTATTTAATTTTCTAGTAAAAATACAGGGTCTACGAAAAAGCTATTGGGTTCGTCCGAACCCACGAACCTCCACCTCGGATCTTCTTTAATCTTGTGTATGGTTTGACTATATATGATGACGAAAGAAAACAAAAATGTAGAAACAAATATTACACCTAATGAAGAATTACAATACGGAAATTTCGAATGAAGTAAAAATGGTACTTTATGATACATACATAACTACTATTACTAGCTACCGGAGTACTTGTTATGTGAGCATCCTCACCTAACTCAATTAATTATGACTTCTTAGGACAAGCGCGACATTCTTTCAACTTTTCTTTTTTTTTTAAAAAAAAAAAAAAGTCTTTGAGTTGTGTTTGATTCACCCTTAGTCAGTGTCTCGTGTTCAAGTTTTGAATATGGAAAAAAATCCTATTGGGAGGAGCGCCACCTCATATGGACCCTGCAGTGTGCGATCCAAATTTAATCAGGGCTCAATGATAAGCTTGGAACACCAAGTGGAAACTAAACAAAACACACTCACATAACTACCTTTACATAATGTAGGATATATTTTTTTACTTCAATAATTGCACTCTTTGTAGAAATTGCCTAGGAGATAAACATCATCTTAAAAACTCTGTTGGTTCTCCAAGCTTATCTGATTGTTGAGATAGGCTACATATTTTACAACTTCCTTAGAGAAAGTGCTAAGCTTGGGTCATCAACCTCCCAGTGACCATTCGAACATGCTTCGCAACATCCTTTAGTGTCATGCAGAAACTTTCCTCCATCTGCGCGCATCGAATTTAAAATAGATTAAGTACAATGCTACTAGTGTAACAACTTATAATTCATATATTTTAACATGTTGTTATTTTCGAAGTTAGTAATTGCTAACCCCACATTTTTAGGGATGGTAACCTAAAAATTACTATATTGTCAAGGTATAAAAGTTAAAAGTCAAAATTATAATTTTGGTTAACATATTCTCAGATGATTTAACAAAATATATATTGGTGCAACTTTGAAGTAGTTTACCTGAGCTACTAGTGTGATATCAATTGCTTGTTTCCCAAATGGCATCATACAACTTTGAACAATGGTAAGATGAAGCTTTTCTATTTCGTTATGGATATTCAGCACAAAGGCGTTGCGCCGCGCACACGTAATTCTGATCAATACATTATTATCTGAGAATCTTACTTCAATATCTGCCGGTAAATCGCTGCCATTATTGTTTTCTTCAGATGAAGAGTAGTACTCTTCCATTTCCAGCTTAGATTTATTCACAAACATAACTGATTTATGCTTGGACGGTCTACTCTTTTTCTCTTCTTCCAACAGTTGCACCTTTTCTTTAAGCTCTTTCACATGTTTGATTGCTTGCCCAAGAATTGAAGCTTTGTCCACCTACCAATATTATTCACAAATTAAACAAATGCTAAAACCTTTAACCAAACAGAGTATAAATTTAATCTCAATCTTAATCTTAATTATCTAACCTTATTCCTTCCAACTTGATAGTATTATTTTATCCCACCTACTAATTGGGATAAATTAGTAATCCTGAGGGTAGAAAAATGTGTTGAGCTATCAACGATAAAATAAAGAACTAAAGTTATATAAATGTAACTTTTGTTTTGTAGTTGAATAGAGTAATTTATCATTTTCATCAAGTTACCAAAACTATTATAAAGATTTACACGTAATTAACTTATAAGTGAACATCTAAGCATGTAAATATTTTTTACGGCATTAGTGCACAGAACTTGTAAAAAAAATTTAGTAGTAGTAGTAATTTGTATGTAAGATTGAAGTTGATGAGAAAAAAGATTACCTTTTTTAGCCCTGGAAGAATTGCTGAAAGTGCCACAAACCTCTGGCTGAGTTTTGCTCTGCGCTTTCTCTCAACAATAATATGATCTTGCAGTTCTACTGAAGGAATTCTTTTCCCCCCTTTTTTATCCTTCACATCGTAACAACCGTTCGATTTCATATATGGAAAAAACATCTGATCTGATGAATCACACAAATACATCTCATCCACACCTTCTATTTTACATCCTTGATGACTAGAATATATTGAATCCATATTATTATTATTAAAAGAAAGAAAACGATGTGAAGATGAAGAGATCTTATTCAATTTGGGCTGATGATCATCAATTGCAGGTCTCTTTGAACCAATTGGGAAATTTTCCATAGGGGTGATGAGCGAAAAATCAATTTTCGATTTACTTTTGCTAATTTCTTGATGAAAATAAGAACGTGAATTAGCACGAGTACTATCTGGAGTAATAGACAGTTCACTAGTCTCTTGATCTTCAGAGATTGTGGATTTTTGAGTGGTGAAATCGTCGATGGAATTGTTTTTATTCGAGTTGAACACACCTTCTTCCTGCAAATTAAATCGTATAACAAATTAAGATATTATTTCGTATAATATATGATCCTAAGATTTAATATGTTTGTACATACCGTTCTTGAAAACCATTGACTTAGCGATGAATTGTCCATCAATAGGTGCAGTTGGTGATAATTTGGAACTTGCTATAATGTGTCGTGATACTGGTGTATTATATTTGCATCTTATTGGGAGTAGGAGAAGATCGAATCTTTGATTGACAACAAGTTATAATGTTACTTGTCTTCAACCAAACTGAAAAGGTAGTTAACACTTTTATATTGAATATTTTATATACCACGAGTGAAATGTTCATCATTTTTTTCAAGTTAAAAATGGGCACTGATTTAGCACCACGTAAGCCCGTCAAGGTTTCCTAATTATTGTGCTATAAACTAAAGCAAAATCGATTTTGGAAGATATGACAAATCCTTGAAAACTTAATTGTTAGTACTATTTTTCCATTTTTTTATCTTGAACAGACAGTGGCTTAATGATTAAAGTTTTAGCCATCATATACATCAACGAATTATTAAATATCGTGGGATTAGTAAAATAATGCTGTAGATTCCTTGAAATTATTTACAAATTATTTTGGTCCATACTCCATAGTCCACACGGGCCACATGCTGACTATAATATAGATTAGTCGTACCCATCGAGAAAATTATGTGACCAGTTTTCACCAACTGAGAGTGATATAAGTTAAAACATTGTAGTAAATAAAATATTAAAAGGTAGGAAAATGAATAATAATTTGAGTGAAAAAATAAAATAAAAAGAGCATCAGAGAATGGGTACCAAACTAATAGCCAGTACAAGTGGAATTTATTTGAATATTTTGACAATTTCAAATGTGAAAAACGAACTCTATATATACTTTACAAATGTTAAATGTGAAAAACGAATTCTAACGAAGTGGAGATCGACCCCATTAAAGAGGGAGCCAGTACTTAATCCTCTTTTTGAGCCAGTAGACATGTCTAACTATAAAATCATGTCATTATTGATCTTAAACTAAAGATACGTAGAATGTAAAATTATATAACATGTCCACCTATAATTTCGGGTCAAAAGTAGAGAATGCCCATAAACTGGATGTACACCATCAAGTTGTTATCACTAAACTGCAAATGTCAGACTCAAGTGAACCTAAACCACATTAGTGTTGGATAGAGAACATCACTTACCCCTCCTTACCAAGATTGAGGAAGAAGATGGATCACCTAACAAGTCTATAACAAATGCACATAGACCCTACTTGCAACAATTTACAGAACAACAAGTACAGGTACATGATTTTAACTAAAAGATAATGAAGGATTTTAGGTTTTAACAACCAGAAATATTCTCCACATTATTAGAAAATCAGAATCCCAGAGACAAACAGCATCAAACATAATCCTAAAATAGCAATCCTGGCAATGTAGCACTAGCACCTCACTCGTCATTATGCTATTGCATTTCTACTGATCTACAAAAGCACATCTGATCCAAGACGCGAACTGTCAAATGGCAAATGGAAGTACTTTCATTCAGTTTTAAGCAAATTCCTGAAATACAATAACTAAGACAAAAGCTGAAAGAACCTCAAAATGACAACCGTCATAATCTACAAGATACAGCCGAAAAGATGCAGCAATTCTGCTACATCACCTAATTGAACTGCACAAATGTTTTGGAATAAATAAAAGAATACTTAGTCTCCCCCCTGAGTCCATATCTTCACAGTCTTGTCATTCCCAAGAGAACCAGAAGCAATCATGTTCTGAGTGGGGTTGCATGATACAGATATCACGGTATCAGTATGGCCTTCCAATTTTTGAACTATCTTCCTTGATTGAAGGTCCCATAAATACACACAATTATCCTCAGAACCACTAACGATATACTTCCCATTTGTTATGGAAAATGTTGATGAAATGCAGTACTTTGAGTTGACATGGTCTGTGTAAGTTTTCAGAACTTTTCCTGTCGAGAAGTTCCAAAGCCTCTGCAAAACAAGGAAAAGAAAAGCATACAAAGGTCATTGAACACGTTAACTAGCAGTCTCGATCATTAAACACGTTAAATAACAGTCTCCTTTTCGTCTTTTAAAACAAGTTGTCAAGTAGCAGTTTCTAGACAATGAAAGTTTTCAGAGGGCATTAATCTAGACAAAGACGTATACTGACACATTCCGAACCAATTGAACTTATAAAACACTACACCTACTTCATTGTGAAATCTAAGCAATACTAAAATGTACAAACAGCGTAGTAAGAAAACCGCATTACTATTAGGAAACCGCATGGAATACATCTGCCAAAATGTAATGGTTCATTACTACAGGAAACTGGACTTTGAAAAGAAATGGATGATGGACTTCTCTTCTTCTTTTTTGAGTGGGAGAGAGGAAACTATTTTAAGACTAAAGAGACTGACAATCCTTGAAGCACCATGACAATTTTTTGCACAACAAATTCACTGTTGGTAGCAGTTAAATTTCTGAAGGTGCACGTGACCAACAGAAAAGACCACAAGTTGTATATAAATCAAAAGAGCATGTCCTAAGGGCCAAAGTATATATCTTCTGCAGATTAACAAAAACTTGAGATGGATTCACAGATCATAGATCATAGAGAAATTAGAATCAAACAAAGCTCGACTACATGACTCCAACCCACATTTCCAAGATGACAAGAAAAGCAGGGTGAAACTGAAAAGCTCATCTGTTGTTTTCTCTTACTAAAAAATAAATAAATTTTTAGGCTATTACTGTGCACAACAAAAAGAAACTCTATCAAGATATATAGTTCAGGGGATTGACAAGAAAAGGAACCCAACTTAAAGGACAACGCTCTCTGCAAAGAACTACACTGAACATAGAACAAAAATAAGAATGTGCATCAAGTTCACCATTGCCTTACTTTGTGTCTTCATGACTTAATTGGTTCGTCGGTTAATTTTTTATCCATATCAATATATATATATATATACACTCTTCAAAAATATCCCTAAAAGCACAAATGTTAATACGCTAAATTTTGATCAACAAAAGTATCCCTAAAATGTTGCTAAGACTTTAATGCCCTTTAAAAAATAAAATATTTCATCAAAATATGATACCACGTGGATAAAACTGTAACATTGAAAGCTTTCCCAAATTAATATTTTAACTTTTATGGGATTCTAATCTGAATCAGGTTTCCTCATTGTTAAGTTCCACAGCCATACAAATTTCACAGGGACCATAACACATAATTTCAACCACCTCTTACTACCTACTTAAAGGGATACCTAGTCTTAATAATTGCAGACTTGCAACACACACGAAGTATCTTCTCATTGATTGTGCTTGGGTAGCGAGGGCCAAGGTTTTGTTGGAGTTTTGAGTATAGGTATTTTTGTTTCTTAGTTACGAATAATAATGATCGTATGGTGGTTTTTAGCACTAATTTATTGGGTTTTGGGTAAGCACGTAATGTTGGATGCTTGATTCAATTCTAATATCTTATATTAATGTATAGGTACTCTATCAACTATTGTTGCATGCACAAAATTTCAGCAGATTGTTTTGGAAAGCTAGAAGCTGAAAAAAAGTGACGAGGGCTCACTCTACCGAATCGAGAAGCGAAGCACACACTTTTTTCAATGAAAGCATAGTTTAATATAATAATAAAAAATATTGTGCAGAGAAATCACCAAGAACTCAATAGAAACAACATATTAAGCAAATCTTTCAATTTTTAAACTAAAAAGTAGATAATAGATACTAGAATAAAAAAGATACAGATTCTCACTACAATCACAAACAACAAAATAAACTAAATATTTGTAAGCTACAGCAAACAAGAAACTATTTTTAGCTTTTCCTGTTTGTTGCTGTTTGCAAATATTCATTTATTATTTTGTTTGTGATTGTAGTAAAAATCTATAGCTTTTTTTTCTAATTCTAGTATTATTTACTATTTACTAATCGAAAAATTGAAAGACCTGTTTCATATCTTGGTTATTAAACTATGCAAATTTAATATTTTTTTATTATTGTATTAAACTGCGCTTCAATTGAAAAAAAGTGTGCGCTTTGCTTCTCGCTTCGGTGAAGCAAACCCTAGTCACTTTTTCGAGCTTCTCGCTTTCCAAACACTAAGGGGGGAGAGAGAACAATCAAATTTACGCTTAAATTGATGCAATATTTATTCGTAGAACCTCTTCTCTCTCATATTCCACATTGATACTAATTGATATGGTTCAACTAAATTAACTGCCTATAAAAGACCTATGTCCAAAGCTGGATTACTTTATATCTTACCTTAGGGAATATAGGTTATAACTTTATAGTCATGCATTACTCTTACTTGAGGATATGCCTGTAAAAAACAAGCGACTAGAATACATACTTTGGATTGTATGAATTGTATATTGTAAAGGGCATAAATGATGAATTTAATAAATTCATAATTACAACACCAGTTTCCCTAAAGTAGAATTGATTGATCTTTAAAGCATGCTTTTAATATGATGTTCAATCATTTTGAACTACTATGTATTATGATACTTCAATAATATTGATTTTGAAAGATTATTGTATTTTTATCATGCCAAATACTTTACAATGAGTTTTCTTTCTTGTATAATTTTTTTAACAAATTTAACTTTAGTTCTTTCATATAAATAATCAACCGAAAATCTAAGTGTGAGGCACATACATAGAAACTAGTTGATATAACAAATGTCATACAAACAGATCAGATGATATAGACTAACATGCTTTGCAGAAAATGAAAAAGTAAAGAATGGCCATTTAAAGCAGTTTTTCTTTTCGTTTTATAAATGCATTTGCAGCTTTTTCCACTCTAAAGAAACTGATTGCTGTTTTCTGCTAGGTGAATAAAAGATCATTATTCAATGAGAGAGAAAAGAAGAGGCCTCCTGGATGCAAAAATTCACCATTCTGCTAAGGTTTTGATGTCGGATATTGGTTACACACCAAGCCATTTCCCGAAAAGAAATCATACACTAGATCCCAGAAGTTTGATATGAGCAAGGGATCCCTTATTCCTTCTTTTACCAAAATATAAAGGGGAAAAGAAAAAAGAACCAGAAACATATATAAAGCTCTTGAATATACATGGATCATGGATGCAGAAACTGATATTACAAAATTAAGAACTCTTTGATACTCCAGGATATATCTTATATCTTGGGGCTTAGGTTACAAATTTTGATGGGGAAGAGCCAAAAGCATGAGGAGGAAACGTTAGAATTGAACAATTAATAAAGAGTCCTCCAACTAAACTCCATTTTGGAGAAAACTAGAATGGAACATTGACAAATCTGTTGGTGGTTCCCAACAAATACACAATGAAGCTTGTATAACCAACCCTTTCGTGAAGATCTAGGCATACCAGCTTCATCCTATCTAGAGACTTGGGGTGTGATAGGCAGAGGTACTGAGAGATGTCTGCATAGCACTTCCATAATCGTACAGAACAAAAAGTTCATCAATTAATCCGGTGAAGTACCCCTTCATGCTATATATTGAAACATTCTTAGATAAACACAAGAACTTAATACCAACTCCAACAAATCAAAGTAGTATTAAGAACCTTCCAAATGATCCCCAAAGTTGGATTAAAGCATAACTACAAAGAGGAACCAATCCAGTTTACAACAATTTCTAAATCCACAGTATTGCTCAAATTCCAGAGTTGGTCGACATATCAAAATTGTTCGAAACCACGTGAAAAAGCAAAACCCACTGGGGATAGCATTGGGTTTACTGACACATTAGCAAAAATCTAACTTTGATGTTTCATATTTCTAACTAAAAAGATAGAACCCATTGAGAAGTCTATGGTTCCAAAAAAAGAT
>JAJOOR010009249.1:0-29293 GCA_036250505.1 Solanum acaule
TAAATTTCTTTTATAAAAGTATTTAATTTTTTTTATTTCATCTCCCATCCCCCACCCCTTCAAATACTAATTTAGATTTTATTTTAAAAAAAATAATTCTACCCACTCCACCTAACCTTCCGCTTCCATTTTTTTCTCGTTCTATGTTAGATATATACATATCGAAAATATTTTTAACTTGCCGCTGCAAGACTTTTTTTAAAAAAAAATTATTTATGTTATATTCGGTACACAACTAGAAAAAAATTCCTAAAAATATATTTACATATCTAACACAAAATGAGAAAATTGTAAAAATAAATAAAAAAATATGAGCGGAGGGTTAAATAGGATGGGGGTAGAATTTTTATTTTTTTAAAATAAAATAATATCAATTTTTTGGGGGAATGAGTGGGTGGTTTGGGGGGGGGGAGGGGAGGAGGGTGAACTATGATTTTTTTTGTTAAAAAAAAGGACGGGGGATTGTCTAGGGGGGAGGGGATATGGGGAGGAGGTGGTGGAGTGGGGTAAGAAAAATAATTTTAACTTTTTTTTGGGATAGTAATTCTTTAATCTTTAATCTTTAATTAATATTAATAATTTATTATTCAATTTTTGTCAAGAAGGAATATTTTATCCAAGTGGAATGACATGTGTCAAGTTTTTTCAAATAAAAAAGATAGTGCACTACACACACCACTAAGGTGTGTTTCTCAAACTAAAACTCACACTCTTAATAATTTAGGTATGAAATTCAAAAAATGGGATAGTTTAGACACTTATCTCTTGAGAAATCATAGAAGAAAAGTACTTTTTTTTTACTAATTTTTGAGAAAAGGGTCAAAAATACCCCTCAACTTTGGTTTAATGTTTGACTTTACCCTCGCCGTTAAAATGAAGTTAATTATACCCTTCTCATTACTAATTTCACCAAAATTACCCCTCATTAGACGGAATCCCCAAAATTGACCCAAATTACCCGAATTTAAAAAAAAAAACCTATTCCCTATTTTTAACCCAATAACCCTACCCCTCTAGGATAACCCGATTAACCCAATGCCCTGTTACCCATTCCCATTTACCCATTCTTTCTCTTTGAATAGATGATCTCTTAAAAAAACCACAGGGGAAAAGAGGTGAACCAAAGACCTTTGGATTTCTTCTATCATTGCAGAAGAAGGGCTTCTACTATCTGCAACTTCCACATCTTCATCTTCTTCATCTCCCCAATTGTACACAGATTCAATTACTAGAAGCAGTTGATCATCCAGATACCTCCACAAATAACATTGTCTCTTGACTTCCATCTATACTACCTTCCGCTCCCTCACACTGTCCCCGCCCATCAAATCTCTCCTCCGATTTCCACGGCGATCGGCCGCGGCGGTGATAGCACAGACGATAGCAGATTTCAGCAGCACAAATGATAGGGCAAGTAGCACAAAACAAAGGAAGAAGAAAAAGAGAGTAGAGAAAGAGACAAAAGTAGCACCGGAAGCGGCGATGATTTAGCCAAGAAGTGAGAATCATCGTGGAACGGGAAATCGGAGATGGATTTTGAATTGTTGGCGATTTTCATGTCGAATTGGGAGCAAATTGTGGGAATAATGGTTGTTGTTGTGGGAATGGGTAACATGGCATTAGGTTAACTGGGTTATCCTAGAGGGGTCGGGTCATTGGGTTAAAAATAGGGAATAGTGTTTTTTTTAAAATTCGGGTAATTTGGATCAATTTGGGTCAATTTTGGGGATTCCGTCTAATGAGGGGTAATTTTGGTGAAATTAGTAACGGGAGGGGTAAAATTAACTTCATTTTAACGGCGAGGGTAAAGTCAAACAATAAACCAAAGTTGAGGGGTATTTTTGACCCTTTTCCCCTATTTTTTTGTTATCTCTCTTTATAAACAAATCTAAGCTAATCAATGTTGTTTAGTTAATATTAAGAATAAAATGGAGAAAAAATAATTAATTATATCTTTTTTTTTTAAGTAACATATTTTGAAATAATTATTTTTAATAATATTGATAATTAATATGAAACAATTCTCCAACTTCTATAATAATTTCATAATTTTAGCTATTTCATAAAGTTTTGGTTTGTTAAGTAACGACATTTCTACACCTTATATGGCAAATCTACAAATCTATTCTTTTAGCATATTATTAAGTTTAACTTTCTCTTTTTATTTCCACTCCTTATTATTAATCATTTTCTTATATTGGGTTATGATAACTTCAACTTTTTTCCTACCGTAAATTTAATTACACCATTATATGGGGGTTGTTTTTTATTTCCTAAATATTTTATCGTGGACTCCATCACAGACGTTAAACTCAATTGACCTGTTCGGATTGTCTTAAAAAAAAAGTTTTTAAGTCAAAAATTAAAAGTCAAACTAAAATGACTTTTAAGTCAAAAAATAAAAAGTAGGGAGAGACCTACTTTTGGTTTTTGACTTATTTTAAGTCATTTTTTACCTTGTCAAACGCTTCCTAACTTATTTAAAGTTATTTTTTATATTTGTTAAACACTTCAAAAAGTCAAAAACTGACTTAAAAATAGGTTTGACCAACTATTAAGTCAATTCAAACACACTCTACATTTCATGTTAGCCTAGAAAAAGTGGATTATATCGATATTGTCACTTAATTTTACAAAAATAAGGCCATTAATTTATCATCTCTCTCCGTAAAATTGAGTTGATGGAAAAAACTTACCCACATCGGCTGTTTACACCAAACTAATGATTTCATTTAATTGCCCATTTCCACGAATTAATTGCAAAATATGATTTCATTTATCTAAATACTTTTAAAAGTAATATTGACTTAACTGAATATTTATATTTATGAGTAATTGATGCATGAATACTGAAGATTTGTATTTGTCTATATTTTATGAAATAAAAAAGATTGAAGCTCATAGTTACAGTTTACCTAATTAAAATACTAAGTGATTCAATTTATCAAAGTGGATTAAATAAATTCATTTTATAAATATGGACTGAAATTATCATTGAAATAAAGTGGGATAAAGTTTTTGATTTTTAAAGTAAAATTGGAGGAGGAAATTGATTTTCCCCAAAATTTGTCATCGATCTCATCGCACCGAACTTGCCTAGTGCGAGTTACCCTCATGTATAGTTTACGAGCTATTGTATAGAAGTAGAGTTTTACATGTGCACACCCAAAGAGTAGCGACTACGAATTTCCCTTGTCATAAAAAAAGAACAATTCGAGAACTCAAAAAGACAAAACTACAAACTATCTTCTTTCTTTTTTTGGACTAGATAAGGGAACCCGTGCCAGCACGGGCCCAATATATGTTATTCTTTCGATTTTAATTTATATGACATCTTTGGAATTTGAAGAATTATCTAAATTTTATAGGCAAAAGTACTCACTATCCCCCTGAACTTGAAGCTTTTTATACGGTGTACACCTAAACTAAATTCCGTTTTAATTACCCCTGAACTTGTTTATTCCTCCGTCGCGTACACCTTTTTCGTACACCTGCTCCTATTGTGACTACACACGCGCGACAACTGGCAAAAGTGGTGATGTGGATTTCCATCTGGATAAATAATAGCCACCTAGATAAATTAATATTGCAAAAAATAAATTTCTTAAATTTAAAATTCATTGTTTAAAAGTTATTTTTGAATAAGGACTGATTTCGCAGAACTCCTTCTGGATTTGGGTTTTTCTAGACGTGAAGTTGGTCGATCAAATTTCAAATTTATCTGAAATTCTTACCAAGTAAGTGTTAATCTTTGTTTCCTTTACTTTTCATTTACATTTTGCCCTATTTTTCGTTTAAAATATGCCAAATATTAAAGAAAAATGGAGATTTTACTTTTTTTACCGTTGTAGCTTTGTGATGTGGCAAAAAATCACTTCCTCACGCGCCTAGTAGAGTGTGTTGTCAATTTCTACGCTAGATGGACGAAAAAGGTGTAAGCGACAGAGGAATAAACAAGTTCGGGGGGTAATTAAAACGAAATTTAGTTTAGGTGTACACCGTATAAAAAGCTTCAAGTTCAGGGGGGTAATGAGGACTTTTGCCAATTTTATATGGTTTTTAAAGATTTGAAGTTGTTAATTATAGTGATTTATTGTATATTTTTTTACATAATTTTCAAATAATTATCTTTATGTCCCAAATTAACGTGGCACAAATAGAATTTAAAGAGTTAATCAAATTTTTATGTATCTTTCAAATATTTTAAATTTTAAATTAGCGATTTATCATATTTTTTACGTCATTTTCAAATACTATATGTTACTTCTTCTATCCCAATTTATGTAGCATCGATATGATTCGAGTGGCAATTCAATTCTTCATGTGTTTTAAGTATTTTATTTGTTGTGTGGTCCTATATAGTGTATTTTGATATTATTTTTTTAACTTTTTACTTTTAAATTTTCACATAATTTTAATAACACAAAATTAAAAAGTATTTTGATATATTTTAATTTTTAACTTAAGTCACAAAGTTAAAAATATTATTTATTTTTTAAATTTTTGTGAAGTTAATTAGACAAATTGAAACTTGGAGATTGCTATGCGGCAGTGGGGACCCACGGTACAAAAAAGCGGCATGCTTTTGCTGGACGGATAGGTAATTAAGCCCAAGCAAACTGGTTTTATTGGGTAGGAATAGATAGGTACGTTTCTAAAGCATTTTGGTACAATATTCATTAAGCATTATAATTATTGAATACCGAAAATAACCCTTATAAAGAAGCAGGCATGTCGACCAAGTGCTGCCTGCTTCTAGACTCTTATAATAAGTAGTAAAGTAATAGTAATTATAACTACAAAATATCTAATTTAATAGAAAAAGTTTCTTTTTTCTTAAAAAAAAGAGAGAAAATGGAAATTGTGGATATAGTGAAAAGAACTAGTGAAGGAAGAGTGAGCCAGCACAAAACAAATCGATGGGAAACCAGTGGCTCAGCTCTGACAACACCTGTATATCCAACTCCAACTTTTTTTCTTGCATCCAAACCCCTTCTGCCAAATGGGTTTTAGGCTGCATCTCAAATGGGGTTTCTCTGTCCAACCCCCTTTCTCCTCCAATTCATCATCATGGCCTTCTTCACATTCTTGTGAGTACATCTAAAGATTGCACCTTTTTTTTTCATTAATAAAGATTTTAGTTTACTTTGAGCCAAAAGAGGAAATTTGTTGTTGATGGATCAATCATTCATTTGTTGTAACCTAGTTGTTTGGTGTTGAATTGTTGGATTTATCTTCATGTCCATGTTTTGTTTCATCGTGATCAAGAATTGTGTATACTATGTGATTAGTTGCTTTATTTTAGTTGATCCAGTAATATGGTTACCTCTTTTTTTGTTTTGTTTTGTTTTTATTATCTTGGTGTATGAGGGAAGAAGTATAGGGTAGAATTGATTAGACATGACATGACGTAGCTTCAGCATAATGAGGGAATGAGAAGGATATGAAGGTCACTTATTAGTTAGTTGAGCGTTGTATTACTCTCGTAGTTACTTTGTCCTTTGAGTTTGATTATTATTTGTGATTTTTTACACTTAGATTATTGATGTATTTTGTAATGATTATTGTTTAGGATGATTTGTCAGGTTGTTTGTAGTATTTTTTCATGATTGTCTTCATTTCTGTTACTTCTTTCTCTATACTACTTTGGACTGTTTTTTCTTGAGTCGAGGACCTATCTTAAACAACCTCTCTACCTCTAAGGTCGTGGTAAGGTTTGCATTAGTTCAATCTACCCTCCTCATATCCTACTTTGTGGGATTATACCGGGTATGTTGTTGTTATTGCAACTTTGGTGTTCGGGCCAACTTTCATGTACCTAGACTAATTGCATGAGAATACCTGTCATCTCCCACCAGCAATAGGTATCGCCGTATCGGGTAGCTCAGAAATCACCTAGCGTTTTTATCTCTACTGGAATTTGAACCTGCTGACACCTCAGGTTCTCAACCCACTTCATTGACCACTAGGTCAGATCCATGGTTGCTGGTTTACCTCTGTTTTGATCACACAATTTACATTACTAACAAGAATGTATGACTTGCATATGTATGCTCTTCTAGCAAATTGGATAAGATTGGAATAGTAGAGAACTCTTCCCCTTTGCACCCGCTCTTATCCCTGAGAGAGGTGGATCCAAGACATTTAATCAGTGGCTGTGTAGTACCATTACACCCACTAATCTTTGTGACGATTAGGAAGAACATAGTATAAATATAGATATATACACGTCGAGCTGAATGCTGTGGGTGCAAGCAACCTACTACCCATAAGCCATATCCACTTTTGCTCCATCCACTCAACAAGAAAAGGGTGTAGGAGGGTTCTCATTCTTATCTAGTGGAAGTTTAGATATGTTTTTCATTCTAACAAGCAGGAGATGGTTAATATAAAAAATAAAAGTATGAAGAGTACTTTGTCATGTGTTCTTATGCAAGTATTGCTCATAAATGTATGATATTCTACGTATAATACATGAATGACCACATAGTTAATGAGGATAGCCAAAAATTACAACTGGACGCCAGATTATTAACACGGAATTTAATGTCAGAGATTACTTCCAATAGTTTATGAAGCTATGCTTCCCTTAGTTCAGAGAGTGTTACATGCTCAAATTGTACCCAAGTTCTCTTAGTGTGCTAATGCCTCAACAGTATTATGAGGGCAAGCTGTTACATGCAACCAATAAAAGTTTCTTGCCATTACCAATTTATCAAAATGAACGTATAATGAACGTCCATTTTTTCTCTGTTCTTTTTCCTATGATTGAATGATGAATTCCGTTGGAGCTACTAGATCCTTTTTAATTGTAATAGTGTGATATGTGATATGCAGACTATGTTGTTGTAGACTTATTGATTAAACTAATCCAATTATACGGGTAACTTGAGCGAATTTGTCACTGTTCCTATCTTTTCCAAATGTATATCTTAACTTTGAGAGAATTCAAAACAGAATCTCTGATTGCATCATATAGCCTTATGCTTTGTTGTAGTTGGATATAACTCAAAATAACTTGTCTCCACCATTATTGTTCTGTAAACAAATTGATCTTCTCGTCCTGTTAACATCTCATGTTTCACACCAAAATACAATTGTCTTTGTCAATGTTAATGACTTTTATGGGTCTGGGAACCAAACAATCTTAGTTCCTCGTTAACTATCAGAGATTTGACCGATAGTACAAAATGAGAACTTGAAATTCTTTTATGCTGAAAGTAATTTTGGAATTTTGTTTATGCTATAAACAATGAGCTGCAGATATAGTGTTCAAGAAACATAGCAATTCAGTTATGTAACTTCACGAGATATAACTTCAATCTGGCCCGACATGCCTCTGAACTAAACAAACTTGAACATGTCATTTCAATTGTATAGTCTTCAACATTAGTCAAGTCATATTTTCATTTTTTCACCCGCAGACATTCTTTTATTAATTGCACTTCATCTTCGTATACAGTCAAAGGACGGGAGGCTTTATACGATCCAGCTAGGTCTCTTAAACCTTTTATAACTGGCGACTGTGAACCTTCACACAGTGATCCTTTCAGGGTGCAGACTTGTTTATCTGACCCCCAATTGTGGACTAGTGATACATCAGTAACTACAGAAATAAAGGTTTTTTCTTCTCTTTGTTAGAAGTAAAGCTATCTTAAGGAGTATATTTCTTATCGTTAGTCTGTTCTATAATTTGCATGTCATTGCTAACTTGTGCTCTCTTTCATCAGACGCGAAATGGCAGAGGGTCCCCTAGCAATGTATATGGAGATATTGGCAGTCATAAGATTGACGGGGAGAAACCAACATATTTAAATACAACCAAATCTCTTCATTTTAGTTTACTAATGAAAAATCTTGATCTGCTGGAAAACATGTTTGCTGATTCAGAGATGTCAAGATTAGAAAGAGATATTTTGGTGCAACTAGAAAAGCTTGGAGCTTTAGAATTCTTTCATACTTGTCTCTCAAGGACACATCATTCTGCTACTTTTCCTAAGGTTCTTGACGTGCCAAGGGAGCTTATTAAAGAAGTTGAGAAAGACGACCTTGTTGGAAATGCAATAGATAAGGTTGTCATTCGTTCTAGGAAAAAGCAAGAGCGGAAGTCAAGAAGAAACAGAGCATCCAGAAATGCCAATGACATTATTACAGTGCAGCCGCATACCAAAAACATCCAGGAGGATTTGCAACAGCCAAAGTTCTATTCTGGGAAAAGAACACACGCCTCTAGAAATAAAAGACAGAAAATTGCTAAGAATGAGGCTGAAATGTCAAGAGGTGTTAAGGTTGTCTCCAGTTTTTATTAAGAGATATTGTATTACAGTTCTCAAACATTCAAAGCATGTATTAATTTGATTCTTCGCTATAAAACAGTTGGTGGCACAGTTGGAAAGGATCAGGTCAATCCTTGAAGAAGAAACTGGTCGAGTAGCTACTTTCAGTAGCTGGGCAGAAGCTGCTGGGATTGAACAGAAGGAGCTGCAGCAACGCTTGCATTTTGGTTGGTATTGCAGGGATGAGCTTCTGAAAAGTACACAGTCCTTAGTCTTATATCTGGCAAGAAACTACAGGGGGCTTGGAGTGGCATTTGAAGACTTAATTCAGGTAGTGAATCATATCTTAGTGGAATGACTTTATTAACTCTCAATATAATCCTACTTTAGGCATAGAGGTAGTAGCATAATTACACCCTACTGCTTGAAATCCAATATCTTTTTAAAATAATTTTAAGAAGTAGAACTTTAAGAGCTCCGCCATATGTTGGAAATTCACTTTGCTCGCGTGATGCAACCCTATTGCATCAAGCTGCTTGCACATAGTAAAGAATAGAAGTAAGAAATTCACAATTAAATTAGGATAATGGAAACAGAACAGGGATACATTGTTAATTATATACTACTGCTATTTCAACAAAACTAAGTTATATACCTACTGCCAGCTAATGAATATATCACTAACTAGTTAGACTGGTAAAAGAGGAAAACTACTATATGCTGGAAGCTATCTTTTCATTTTGGATGTCATATTTAGCTGAAATATTTACTTTTTCGTTTCAATCGTGTTGCTACAGGCTGGAAACATGGGTGTTCTACAAGGTGCCGTAAGGTTTGACCACACTAGGGGATACAAATTCTCAACTTACGTTCAGTATTGGATACGAAAATCATTGTCAAAATTGGTGGCACAACATGCTAGAGGGGTTCGAATTCCCGTATGTATTTTTTTCTATAGGAAATTTTACTTATCTTCTTTCAGTTTCATCTCGGTATAACAAAGCTTTATCTCTCTTTCTTTTCAATGTATTTATGCAGTTCACTATATGCAAAGTAATAAACCAAATACATAAAGCTCGAAAAACTCTCAGTAGGAGCCATGGAAAATTTCCAGCTGACGATGAAATTGCCAAGTTCACGGGTCTATCCACAGCTAGGATTGCAATGGCTAGTAAATGTCTGAGAGTTGTTGGTTCAATTGATCAGAAAGTTGGAGATTGCATCAGCACAAAAGTTTTGGTAAAAACCTCTATTCTTTTTTTTTTCTTTTAAAGAGGCATGCTTATATCTGTTGATTTTGGACGTAATGATATGACAGCTTGAAGAACATGAATAAATCCGTTTCTTCTCGCATCATATCTTTGTTTGGTGAAAGTAGAAATGTACCTTAAGCACTTTTACCATTCTATCTAACTAGGCTTTCCCCGCTACATTGTTTCTGGAAAAGTATTGTAACTCGATAGACTCATTGCTTGGCAGGAACTCACACCCGATAAATCAATTACAAGCCCAGAGGAAACTGTCATGAGGCAAGACATAGTAGACAACATGTATGCTCTTTTGGAAAGTTTGGATCCAAAAGAGCAGCAAGTAATATATTTTAGGTTTGGTCTTGAAACTCATCAACGCAAATCACTCGAGGAGATTGGGAGGCTTTATGGAGTTAGTAAAGAATGGATTAGGAGAATAGAACGAAGAGCTCTCACGAAATTAAGAAACGCGGATTATTTCCAACATATAACTCATTACTCTATGTAGTTCTAGACATGCATAAACATTTGTGTTTACTAGCTCGTAAATCTGATCTCATCGTAAAATTTTCTTGTATACTTCTTTTGTATAGACTAGTCATATAGTACTATTGAAACCTTTTATGTTTTGCATCTTGTATAGTTTAAAGACGTGTGATGAATACAATTACTTGATTGATTCTGAGCACTCTACATTATGCATTTCCAAAACTTTTTCAAGTCAGAATTCACTCATTCTTCAACTACAGATTCACTGGTTGTTTCAGCTCTAGGTATGTTGTTCTCCAAAGCCAACTTTTGACATGTCCCAACCCGCCTCGTCCCATTGCTATCCCTAGACAAGGGTAAGGCTGAGACCATATATAAGAAGTAAGAACTCACTGTTGTTGGGTTCTTCAACCTGATCGGTTTTTTAATTTTTCTTCTCACTTGACAAATAAGAGAGTCTGGATTACCTGCAACATATTTGAGAATACTTTCCTTCAGTGTACTGTGCCCGAGCCATTTGTCAGTCCAAAATTTCCCACCTAGAAACAAGTCTTGTTGGAGAAAGCTTCCCATAGGCACTAAGTACATGAACAATCCACCGGAAAGCTACTGTGGATTCAATTAAACATTACTAGAGTTATAATTACATGAACAAAGTGATTCAATCAAGAGAAAGTGTGACTATGTGATATATGTAAGGTTGGGTAGGTAAAGATAAAGTAATGTATTTTTGATGGACTTGGTCTTAGGATTTTAATAGTTGGGTTAAAATTTAAGTGTTGGGCTTGAGAAAATGATAAAGTTTAAGACTTAAGTTAATTAATATTTAACAAAATATTTATATTTTATTTATGAATAATTATACATTTTATATATATAATTTCTCGGTTCAGTTTGATTGTTCTTGCGGGGTTTTTTTTAAGTAAAACCAAAACCAAACCAAATAATATCGGTTTTCAAAATTTAAAACCAAATCACACCAAATGTCGGTTTTTTTTTAATCCAAAGCTTTATTTTTCCTTGTTTCTACTTAACCAAAGACTTCTCTGTTTCATATGGAAATGTCCTCCTTCAAATGTTATAGTTTTTTTTTTTTAATACTAAAGCATTAGAGCTAAGTGATAAAATGTGAAGCAAGGATGCATATATATACTATTTTAATGTTACAATTGATGCATATATAACATAATTATATCGCCTATATAATCATTTTAATGATAATCTAATTGACAATATTTTTTGAGACTTTGAACTATATGTTTCAGTCATCTTAAATTCTTTAAAAAAATTCGTGTATATCTCATTTTCAAGTGATCCATAAAAGATATATTGTAATCATATCTATCAAATACATTATCTCAAGTTTCTCATAGACAACAACACTAATGAGATAATGTAACTTTATTGTATCCATAACTTGAGAGTAAGTCTCTTCATAATCGACACAAGATCTTTTGTGAAATTCTTATGCTATAAGGAGTGTCTTTTATATATTTGTATTTCATTTTTCTCATTCCGTTTTCACACAAAGACTCATTATAACTATTAAGTGTAATGCCATTAGGTGTTCGAACTATGTGTCCAAAATTTCGTGTTTGGCATGTGAATTCAACTGATCTGATTAAATTGTTTCTTGACATTTTAGTCAACACACCTTCGTCGATATTCTTTAACAAATTGAGGTCCAAAAATTCCACTCTTGCATAATTATTGTTACAACATTATATGTAAAGGCATAACCCATCACTATGTCTAATCAATTCAAATTAATCCCAACATCAGTTGAATTTATTGATAGTGTAGATACAGGTAATTTTGAAACTCATAAGGGTAGAAATTAAGGAAAGATTCGATTTATTTCAGTCTTCCAAGAAGTATTAACCTTTATTTTTATTTTAAAAAATTTCATATTTGTTTGAAATTAACCAAAGTGTCATTCTATATTAGAAAAATCACTTTATATAAAGTAAAATATGAAGTTAATTTGTTCCCCTCTCTTTTTTGAACTTGTTATCTCCTCAAGTCTTTTCTTATTCATATATAATAATATTCCATTAAAAAAAAGCTTTCCATATTTCCACTAATTCTTTCTTTTTTAAAGATGGATGAGCACAATTTACTTTGTTTTATCTTGAGCTATTTCCCAAAGTGTGGTGGCCTAGAAATGGAAACTCTTTATCTTTTAGAGTTGATTAGCATTTTTTAAGCCCTAAGTTTATTTAGTCTATGATCTATTAGAAATCGCATTTTTACCTTTACAAAGATAGAAATAATATTTTTGTGTGTCAGTGTGTGCATCCTACTCTCCTCAAAATCCACTTATGGGATACACCGAGTGTGTTTTTGTTAATTACTTGAAATGTGCCTCTTTTTATCCTTTTGCTTGTGAATAATTACAAATTTACTGAAATATTAATCATTTCATCATTTAATTATTCATACGTTATGTTAAGCTTGTATCGTACGCACTACATATTTGAGAATGATATACTTCTAAAAATAATATATTTCCTATATAATGGGATCAAAAACACACATTTTAATTTAATTCATCGAATATTAACTATGTATGTTAAGTCATATATCACAAGAACGAAAAATGATTTTATCCATAAATCAAAAAATACTACTCTACTATTTTTTATTTGTGAAAAATTGAAGAATAGATATTTAGTCATAATCAAAATTAAATAGAATGTACCATTTGGTACTTTGGTTTTTGTAAGGTTGTCAAAAGAAAGGTCCATCCAATTATCACTTTACAGAGTATCTTGAAAGGAAAGTTAATGAAGTTGAGCTGTAACTTGTCTTAAATAAGGACTAAAAATGAGAGGCTATAAATTAAATTTCTAAAAAAGATAAGACATGGGGTTCAAAAATGCCATCTTTCTAAAAGTATAGGGGTGAAAGTGTAAAAAATGAAAAAATATTGACACCAAAATCCAAAAATCCATCAACTCATTGATGTTTAAAAATAAATAAAAATGGTAAACTAAGAATCAAATAGGTGTAATTTACTCGAGACGTGTATAAATTATTGATAAAGAATAAATGAAAGCGAAAATGACATTTGGACACATATATGATTAAATAGGTGTAATTTACTCAAGTTTGGAGTCTGATATCTATTTTGAGACTTAAAATAATTCGAATTTGTTTTTCGTAAATTTCTTTAAAGGGGAAGTTCTCCTTACTAGGGCTTCTTTCTTTTCTTTTCTTTTCATATTAGTTATAAACGGAGGAATCATATTCATTGAAATATTATTCTGTCATAATGAGAGGTAAGTCATCAAATATTCACCGTAACTCTTAGTGATTTAAAAATTAATTACAATTTGGTTGTAACAAGGAATAATAAACATTTTTTAGATCATACAGTAGTGAATTAGTAGAAGTTATGACCATTTACTTCCCTTAATAGTCATGATATAATTTGGTATAATTATTTTAATAGTATTAAAATGTATCTCAACAGTGATAATGATAGTAGTTGACAAGATGTACAATATTCATAATTTCAAATACAACTTTCTGAAGTTAGGATTTTTTTTTTCCTCACCTCTCAGCAAGGAGAATTTCGTTTTTTCTTTATAAAAAAATAATAATTTACTCTTTTTTGTTCTTAGTCTAAAAATAAAGAAAGGTTTTCAAAATTAAATTTGATTTTGATTCGTTATCAAATTCATAGATTAAAGTTAGGAACTCATTAAATTAATGATTTTTATTAATTGTATACACTTTCTGTTCAAATTTTTATTAATCAATGTTAAAAAAAAAGATAGTATGTATCCTATTTAGTTAAAGGGGGATTATGAGACAAAATGTTAATCCAGTTGATTTTAGCTTGGGTACAATCCAAGGTCATCATTGTCTTTGATTTTCACAATCAAAAAAAATATTTTGAAGGTTTACAAGAAGTTTAAAAATGCAAGAGATTATATCAAGAATTATGTGCAAAAGAATATAAAAATGTTCTTGGCATCGAAGAAATTGCACGTATAGAGATTAAAAAAAAAGGTCTGATCCAAATTATAAACTTTATGAAATTTTCAAAAAAAATATTAATAGAAAATCGATCGTGCGAAATAGAAAAATTACAAATAATCTTAAAATTTCAAACTCTTTTATAATTAAAAAAAATAAATCATGAACTTCCCAACATTACAATTCATTGATTCACGCTTTCACAATCGTCAATTGTATCAATTATCAAATCAATATATAGTCACTGAAACAAATAAAGAATTTTGCAATAATTATCTAGCGGCAATAATATAGTTGCTTTTATATTATATTTAGTGGCAATAATAAGTATGAATATTCATAATCAATATTCTATATAAATATCGCTAAAGATTTTAGCGACTTTGAATATAATGACATTAACTCAATTATCATTAAATATTTTTTTCATAATAAATATTCTTACTAAATGAAAATTAATTACAACTAAATGATTCTTTTTAGTGTAAAAACTGTTATATAACATCAAAATAAACATCATACAGAAACTATCGAAGAGATTCATAACTCAAAGTTTCTTTGCTTAATGTTTAACAACTCCATAAATCGAAATAAAAAACAAAACTAAAGTAGGTGCACATATATAGATTAAAGACACAAGTTGGAAATATTTTACTTTAATTGATACATCAAATTTTGGATGATTATTCAGACAAAACAATCAATCTTTTGTCATTTTTCATCAATTATGTTATCTTAATAGTACCAATAGAATTCCATTTCTTCTTCCAACTCCATATCAATGCATTCAAAATGACGTAAAAGAAATTTAGAATTGGGAAATTTGTCCAATATTTCAACGATTGGATATTTTGTAATATATAGATGTCTTAAATAGAACAGATACACGTGTTCATGAAATTAGAACATGACTATTATGAAGAATTATTTGTTCATGAAAGAAAATGAATGTTATGAAAAGTCTCTTAAGTTCTATAAATATAAGGACTCTCTAGAAGTAAACTAAGAAAAATCTACAGGTATACAAAAAGGCATTGTTGTATCTTGAAGAGAATTATTTATATTTTCTCCAATATGTATACGGGCAATAACTCTTTAAGAAAAATGAATTTTCACGTCTCAAAATCATTTGCTTCTGCAATTTATACTTCCTATTATTATTTTTGTAACAGAAACAGAATAATTATCCTTGAAACAAGGACATATTATTAAAAAAATGAGGACATGTGTAAAAGAGTCACTATCACAAGTTGAAAAATTGGAAATGCAAAAGACAAATTAAATATATTGATAATATTGTTGGAACAAGCAACGGATGAACACATTCGTGGAGTTTTGAAATTGATTGGCATTGAAAATGTGCGTTGCTCAATCATTCGTTTTTTTTCAATTTTAGTATAATAAGTACAGTAAAACCTCACTAAATTAGTACTCGATTAATTAATAATCTCTCTAAGATAATAATTTCTTTCGATTCCGACTTGGGCCAATGGAAAAAAATCATTCATTTCGATAAGATAATAAGATAATATATTTTCAGAAGACCCCTATTGTCACGATCTAGACCATCGTGATTGGTACCCACACTAACCCTCCAGTGGAAGAACCATTAATACTAATTAGCTAACCAACTTAATAAAAAACTAAAGCATTTAAGGTTACAGAAGCAAGTTAAATGCTAAGGAAAGAAATAGGGAGTTCCCATAAACTCCAAATCAATAGTCTAACAACTAAACAAATGCAGAAGTAACACCTAGAACCTAAAAGTCAACGTACCAAAACTCTAACAAGATCCATAAATCTAAACAAGAAGGGTCACAACCCCAAACTAATGTACTAACAACTAACTAGAAAGTCTAAGTCCGAAATGTGGACATAGACAGAAAGAGAACTCATGGCAGCCCGAAAGAACTGGCTCACCCTTGAATTCGAGCGACGATCACTGATCTTCTAAGCGAGGTCTGTCAATAGTTGCTTGAAGATACCCTGTACTCAACAAAGAAAGAGCAAGTGCAGTATCAGTGTACTGGTAGGATCACGCGGCTATCCCACTAAGTGCAACATACATAAGCCATTACACCAATATAATAACATGCATTTACTAAACATATACAATATAATCAACATTTACGAACAACGAATAGTTTCATGATTCTAAAATATCACAGTTATATCAAGTCATTGGTCCTCTCATGGAACCCAAACTCAAACTATTAGCATACCGAAATGTGGTACCCGATCCCATGATTATGCTGGAACGTGACAACCGATCCCATAATTATGACGGAACGTGGCAACCGATCTAAGTTAGTGTGTTGGAACGCAACACCCGATCCATTCAACAAGCCACAATCACAATCACAAGTATATTCTCACAATCATACAAGCAAGTCATGAATTCATGGCAACAAGTATTCAATCATCCTCATTTACGAATAATGTGATCAATAATGCAACATTCGCATACATACATGTATCATAATGAAGCAAGAACAAACATGTATCACACAACATGAAATCACAACCATTACCTACCTCGAAACAAGCTTGAATCCCCTAAGAAACTTGATTCTTTTCTTTTCAGACTCGTTCCGCTTGTTCTTGATCTACAAACCATCAATATAACACGGGAATCAATAAACAATCACTAATTAGCCGGATTACTAACAATCCTATCAACCCTAGATCAAATCATGATCCCAATATTCAAATTAGGACTTTTTCCATCATAATTCTCAAATCAAAACTCTTCCCCATCGATAATTACCCATTAGATTACGTTCTACAGATCAAAAAAATGGATTCGGGGAGTGAAAATCTTACCTTTAGCCTCAAGAATAGTGGAAAACTAAAGCCCTGGGTTCGTTCCTTAGCTCTCAAGTTTGAAAATTGCAGAACAAAATGTTTTTAGGGTTTATTTCCAACTTTAAGTCGCGTCTGCCCCGCCACGGCGGCTAGTCCCGCTGCAGCGGCCCCGCCCTAGCGGCAGAAATCCCCGTCATAGCGGCTTGCACGGAACAGTGAGAAAAATTAATAATTCCAAGACCCAATTTCACAACACACCTTCAACCAACGACACTCAGAAACTACCCGTTCATGCCAAGATCAGTTCCGGGAGTTCTACTCACCCGAATTCAATTCCGTAAAGTCGTATGGGGTCCTTAACGTCTTGGTTATCTACTCATGTAATTAAAATCATAATTAAATCATCCAATTTCTACCAGATTTCCCTAGACCTCACTGACTCTAATTTCGTCCAAATCTGAATTAGGTTGGGAAATCCCAAGTTACTACGAAAAAAAAATCTGATCCAAAATTTTCCCCAGTGGCTTCTCTATAACGATGGAAATCGGTCATTACAATAGATATCAATTTACCCATCACTCGTCCCCGAGTGACAAACTTGGGGAAAAAACATTAGGCTAAAGAAAGAATGAAGTAGTACCTAAATCGACGAATAATTGGGATACTTGTCTCGCATGTCCTTCTCGATTTCCCAAGTATCTTCCTCAACTGGACGATGCTTCCATTGAACTTTCATGGACTTAATCTCCTTGGTCCTCAACTTACGCACATCACGATCAAGAATTGCAATCGGTTCCTCTTTATATTGGAGATATTTATCTAACACAATTGAGTCTCACTTAATGATATAATCTCCGTCACCATGATATATCTTCAACATGGACACATGGAATACTGGATGAACTCCAGATAGATTAGGAGGTAAAGTCAATTTATAAGCCACTAGCCCTACACATTCAAGAACCTCAAAGGGATCAATGTATCGCAGACTTATCTTGCCCTTCTTGTCAAATCTCATCACCCCTTTCATGGGTGATACCTTAAGAAGAACATTCTCACCGGTCTAAATGTCATATCTCTTACCTTATGGTCTGCATACTTTTTCTGTCTACTCTGGGCTGCTAAAAGCTTGGCTTGAATATTTCTCACCTTATCTTGAGCATCCTTTACTAAGTCAACTCGTAAAGGTTTCACATCTCCAGCCTCGAACCACCCTATGGGTGATCTACATCCACTCCCATAAAGTGCCTCAAATGGTGTCATATCAATGATGGAGTGATAACTATTATTATAAGAGAACTCACATAAAGATAAGAACTTATCACAATGCCCTCCAAAATCAATCACATATGCCCTCAACATGTCTTCTAACACTTGAATAGTCCTCTCGGACTGCCCCTCCGTCTGTGGATGGAAGGTTGTACTAAAAGTGAGTTGTGTGCCCAATTCATCATGTAATTTCCTCCAAAACTTAGATGTAAATTGGGTACCACAGTCTAAGATGATAGAAAGGGGCACCCCATGCAACCTCACTATCTCTTTCACATAAACTTTAACCAATTGTTCAGCATTATAATCTATTCTTACCGAAATAAAATGGGCTGATTTAGTCAATCTATCACAGTCTTCTTCTCGTTCAAATTTTCATCCTCATATTGTTTGGCCTTGATCTCTTCAATGAATATGGCCCCCACTTCAATGCTAGCTAACACCCTACCTCTTTTTGAGATGCTCAATTGCATGAACTTAGACTATAAGGTCTGAATTTCCTTAGCCAGAGGTTGCTTGGTTACACTCAAGCAAGCTAAACTACCCATACTCACCGCTTTTTGACTTAAAGAGTCTACCATTACATTAGTCTTGCCCGGATGGTATTGAATTGTGACATCATAAAAGTAACTACATCCACCTTTGTTGTCTCAAATTTAGATCCTTTTGAGTGAACACATGCTACAAACTACGATGATCGGTAAACACTTCACACTTGACCTTATAGAGATAATGCCGCCAGATCTTAAGAGTGAACACTACCGCTGCCAACTCCAAATCATGTATTACTTAATTCCTCGCATGCACCTTCAATTGACGTGATGCATAAGCTATAACATTTTTATCTTGCATCAACACAACACCCAAATCAGAATGTGAAGCATCACAATAAACAATAAAATCTTTACCTTCTATCGGTAATGCTAGAATAGATGCAGTGGTCAAGAGAGTCTTGAGCTTTTGGCAGCTCTCCTCACATTTTTCAGTTCATTCAAATGGTATCTCCTGTTTGGTCAAATTTGTCAAGTGAGTGGTAATAAAAGCGAAGTTCTTCACAAATCGACGATAGTAGGTAGCGAGCCCCACAAAACTCCTAACTTTCGTCACAGAGCTAGGCCGAACCCAATTCTTAACCGCCTTAATCTTTTGGGGATTTACCATTACCCCTTCTTTTGAAACTACATGTCCCAAATATGCAACTGAAGTCAACCAAAATTTGCAGTTAGAAAATTTCGCATACAACCTTTGTTTCCCAAGAACACCCAGAACAATACGAAGATGGTCGGCATGCTCTTCCTCACTTTTCGAATAGACCAAAATGTCATTAATAAAGACTATAACAAAAGAGTAAAGAAATGGCTTGAACACCCTATTTATTAAACTCATGAAAGTTGCAGGCGCATTAGTCAACCCAAAAGACATAACTAGGAACTCATAGTGCCCATAACGGGTTCTAACTTGGCCACATTCTCATGCCTAATTTTTAACTGATGGTAACCAGACCTTAGATCAATCTTGGAGAAAACTGATTCACCTTGGAACTGGTAAAAAAGATCATCTATTTGAGGCAAATGGTACTTGTTTCGAATAGTGACCTTATTCAATTGCTGGTAATCTATACACATTCTCATACTATCATCCATTTTCTTAACAAACAAAAATAGAGCACCCCATAGGGAAGCACTAGGACGAATAAATCATTTATTAAAAAGCTCTTGGATTTGAGCCTTAAGCTCTCTTAATTCTGTCGAAGTCATGCGATATGGAGAGATAGAAATGGGACGAGTACCAGGTTCTAAATCAAAGCAGAAATCTATATCTCTATCCGGAGGCATACCAGGCAAATCATTAGGAAACACTTCTCTAAATTCTGACACCACATGAATAGACTCAATAGATGGAGACTCAACCTCAACATCCCGAATATAAGCCAAATAAGTCAAACAACCCTGCTCTACCAGTTTACTAGCCCGAATGGAGGATATGATCTTGGCTTGCTTAGGCTTGTACACCCCTTCCCACTCTAACTTTTCCCTTCCCAGAATTTCTAGAGTTATAGACTTAGTATTACAATTAAGCACAACATAATAGGGGGATAACCAAGCATGCCTAAGATTATATCAAAATCAGTCATATCCAAAATCACCAAATCTACCCAAGTCTGAAAACCCATAAACAAAATAGGAAAAGCATGATAGACATGGGTGACTATGACAGACTTTCCAACTGGGGTAGAAACATAGATGGGGGCATAAAGTATATCACAAATCGTAGCAAATTCTGAGGCAAATCGCACGGATACATAAGAATAAGTAGAACCCGGGTCAAATAACACATTAGACATCCGGTCACAAACAAAAATAGTACATGTGATCACTGCGTCAGATGCCTCTGCCTCATTCTTGCCCGGAAAGGCATAACAATGAGCCCTATCATCTTGACGGGCGACTTTCCTGCTTGGTCGCACTGTACCTCTGCCTGCATTATCATTTCCTCTACCTCCACGGCCTCGCTGATTACCTCATCGCCCACCTTGTGGACATCCTCGACCATTATTACCATTTTTCGTGGGTACCACTACTCTAGTCTGCTTCTGCGTAGAATTCGACATACGCGGGTGGGGACAATCTCTCCTCATATGCCCAGGTTCTCCATAGTTGTAATATGTGCGATTAAAAGATGGCATGCTGCCCGCCGAAGGTGCGACTCCCTGACTATCTTGAATCAAATTATGAGGTGGAGTTCCCGAGTAATTACCTCTAGAGGCGGGCATAACAGACTTAATTGGTCTAGCTGCAAGTGTTGGTCTCCCTAACCCCTTGGAGTAAGAACCTTGAAAGTTACCCGAGTTCTTTGCCCTTTTAGCCAATGCCTTAGCCTGACCGTCTCGCCTCACCCCCTCCACTTTCTTCGCAAAGTCTGTTACCTCATTAAAGCTCCTCCCTGCAGAGGTCATATGAACAGATAATACCTACAACTTAGAATTTAGTCCCCTAATAAATAAACGGATCATCTCCTTCTCAGTAGTCACCAATTGAGTAGCATATCTAAACAATGCATGGAACTTGGCCTCATAAGCAGCCACAAACATACCACCTTGCTCCAAAGCCATGAACTCATCCTTCTTGCGATCTCTCAAAGTGCTAGGCACATATTTCTCTAAAACAGAGCATGAAACTGGGTCCAAGAGAATGGGGGTAAGGTTAAAGATTTGCACTTCACATAAGATCTCCACCACTGCTTACCTCACCTTGAAGTTGAAAAGTCACGAACTCAACCCCATGCTGATAGACAATTCTCAACTTATGAAACCTCTCATAGTAATCTAAAATAAACTCATAAGAATCCTCACTCTCAGAACCAAGAAATACAGGAGGCTTTAGCTTCAAAAACTTAGTCAACATTTCATGCTCATTACCAGTCATAACAGAACCCAACAAATGATGGAAGAAAGCATCAGTACCTCCAGTTCTACCCATCTTGGGTACAGTGATAGCAACAGAGGGATTCGCAGGAGCTTGAGTTGGTTGAACAAAGGGAAGCACTCTAGGACCAACTAACTATTTCAAGAATAACATGATCTGCTGAGCTAACACTGGGTCCAAATGAGGAATACATGTAGTCTCAGCCTGCATCTCATCCTCTTGCCCAACATTCTCCTCATCATCAACCTCTATATCCTCCTCTATCTCATCATGGTGCGCATGAGAGGCCTTATTCTGGGAGCATTTTCGACCGGTGCTCCATCCCTAGTAGGCGCTGCCCTTCCTCGGCCCCCTAGTTCTTCTTCTACCCCTGCCTCGACCGCGACCTCTCGCTACAGATTCCTCATCTGGAGCATTGATGGGAGCTACGGGCCTGACGCCATTCAATCTAGTGTTAACCACATGCGAACAGAAAAGTGAAGGAGGTTAGATACCAATTTGAATCGACAAATACCAATTAGAATCAAGTTATAGCACAAAAAGAGACAAGAGAAAACAGAGAGATTTCCTAAAGTCTTATAGCCTCTCGAAGAAAAGTACAGACGTCTCCATATCGTTTCGCAAGACTCTACTAGACTCGTTTTGGTACATAAAGATCAACGAACCTAGGCTCTGATACCAACTTTATCACGACCCAAACCATCGTGATTGGCACCCATACTAACCCTTCGGTGGAAGAACCATTAATACTAATTAGCTAACCAACTTAATAAGAAACTAAAGCATTTAAGGTTACGGAAGCAAGTTAAATGCTAAGGAAAGAAATAGGGAGTTCCCATAAAATCCAAATCAATAGTTTAACAACTAAACAAATGCAGAAGTAACACCTAGAACCTCAAAACTCTAACAAGATCCATAAATCTAAACAAGAAGGGTCACAACCCCAAACTAATGTACTAACAACTAACTAGAAAGTCTAAGTCCGAAATGTGGACCTAGACAGAAAGAGTACTCATGGCAGCCAGAAAGAACTGGCTTACCCTTGAATTCGAGCGACGATCATTGATCTTCTAAGCGAGGTCTGTCAATAGCCGCTTGAAGATGCCCTGTACTCAACAAAGAAAGAGAAAATGCAGTATCAGTACACAACCATAGTGTACTGGTAGGATCACACGGCTATCCCACTAATTGCAACATGCATAAGCCATTACAACAATATAATAGCATGCATATACTGAACATATACAATATCATCAACATTTACGAACAACGAACAATTTCACGATTCTAAAATATCACAGTTATATCAAGTAATTAGTCCTCTCATGAAACCCAAACCCAAATTGTTAGCATACCGAAATGTGGTACCCGATCCCATGATTATGTCGAAACGTGGCAATCGATCCCATAATTATGACGGAACGTGACAACTGATCTAAGTTACCACAATCACAAGTATATTCTCACAATCATACAAGCAAGTCATGATTTCATGGCAATAATTATTCAATCATTCTCATTTACGAATAATGTGATCAATAATGCAACATTCGCATACATACATGTATCATAATGAAGCAAGAACAAACATCTATCACACAACATTAAATCACAACCATCACCTACCTCGAAACAAGCTTGAATCTCCTAAGAATCTTGATTCTTCCCTTTCTGAATTCGTTCCGCTTGTTCTTGGTCTACAAACAATCAATATAACACGGGAATCAATAAACAATCACTAATTACCCGAATTACTAACAATCTTATTAACCATACATCAAACCCATGATCCCAATATCCAAATTAGGGTTTTTTCCACCACAATTCTTAGATCAAAATTCTTCCCTTTCGATAATTACCCATTAGATTACGTTTTACGGATCGAAAAAATGGATTCGAGGAGTGAAAATCTTACATTTAGCCTCAAGAATGGTGAAAAACTGTCAAGAAAAGCCCTAGGTTCATTCCTTAGCTCTCAAGTTTGAATATTGTAGAATAAAATGTTTTTGGGGTTTATTTTCGACTTTAAGTCGCGTTTGCCCCGCTACGGCGGCTAGTCCCATTACAGCGGCCCCTCCCTGGAGGCAGAAATCCCCGTCATAGTGGCTTGCACGAAACAATGAGCAAAATTAATAATTCCAAGACCCCATTTCACAACACACTTTCAACCAACGACACTCAGAAACTACCCGTTCACGCCAAGATCAATTTTGAGAGTTCTACTCACCCAAATTCAATTCCGTAAAGTCGTACGGGTTCCTTAACATCTTGGCTATCTACTCATGTAATTAAAATCATAATTAAATCACTCAATTGCTACCATATTTCCCTAAACCTCACTGACTCCAATTTCGTCCAAATCTAGACTAGGTTGGAAAATCCCAAGTTACTACGAAAAAGTTTTCCGATCCAAAAAATTTCCCTGGTGGCTTTTCTATAATGACGGAAACCTGTCGTTACACCTATATAAATATATGGTCCCATTAATATTATAAAGTAATAATTCTTTAAAAGTACAAATATATCTAATTAAGAAAATTTAGTGAAATAAGATTCTATTATGTTTTGTTTTTTGTTAAAATGTAAATCTAGTTGAAGCTTATCTCTAACTTTTCTTATTGCATCCAAAAGTTTCGGTGTTGTCTTTTCTAATTGCACCATAAAATTGTGAAGAGTTCTAGATGCAAGTGTTTCCTTACGCGTAACTGGTTCCAAAAGTATTGCATCATCTTCAACTTTATCTTCAACTTTATCATCAATGATATACAAAATTTGTTCTAAGCCCTGAACGTTTGAACATGTATCATTTTCACTCATCCAATAGGTTATTAACGTCCATTTTATTGCAGTAATCGAGATCATTAATCATGACTTCAAGTTCATAAATGACGTTTTCACAAATGGGTTCTTTCAAATTCTTTGAGATTTCATCCCTGAAAAAAAATTCGGTGTCGAAACACTTTTTAAATTAATAAATATTAATTTATCAATTAAATAATACCTCTATAAAACAATAATATTTCATGGTCCCACCTATATTAATTTAGAGAGATTTTACTGTATTAGACAATGAATATAAATCTTGGCTAAGAGGTTGTAGCCTCAGAGGCAAAATCAGAATTTTAACTTTATGAAATGATTTTAATTTTATAACGATGATTTCAATTGCTAATAACTGAGTTCTAAATTTAATATTTATATATATTTAAATAAAATTTTCAATATAAATATATTAGTTGAATAAAAGTTATTAGGTTCGGCAGAACATGGACAAAGACTTCTACATGATCTGTTTCTGACTGCAGGAAATATGTGATGACGAGATGATGCAAAACGGGCCTTTTACTTAGTAGCAGGCAATGCATAAGCCTCAGAATATTGGGTGTAAGTTGTTGGGAATAAAACCGTGCGATAATAAAGAACGGAATATTAATGTAGTACTCAAATTCGGTAATCAGCTAAATAGCAATATTGACAACAAGATTTTTTATGTAGAAACCCTTCTATATGAGGAAAAAACACAGTCTAGAGGAGCAATCGGTATCACTATAATGAAGAGTTTCACATTGCATAGTCCCAAATAAATACTCCAAAGATCATATACTCAAAAATAAAAAATCTTTTTTTTTAATTCTTCTACCTCACTAACAATATTATTCACTATATTTTTTCTTATAAGCGTATTTTGTAGATAGATCTAGTGAAGCATTAACACTATGAACTTTATCCCAACTTCAGGCCTCGCAGCCAATACTCTGTAATGAAGCATATTAGCTATTAATATAATATCCTTGTTTATAAAAAAAAAAAAAAACACTATGAACTTTATCGTATATAATAAGATAATTCTACAAATCTCTCTACAATATTTTCAGGGAACTTCTAAATATGCATAACTTAGAAAATCTCTCTAAAATATTTTCAGGGAGCTTCTAAATATGCATAACTTAGAAAAATATTAATTGACTGATTTACTACTTTGCTTGATAGATAAAGGTAAATATTCAATTGTCAAATATGTGAGTCATATTTATGCCTTTAGCTATACTTTTTAGTTATAGCTTTATTATTTTGAATGTCACTAATTTTTATGAAAAATTTATGATTATTTGAGTAAAAATTTAACGGAAGAAAAATACTTTAATTATAATCAATAGAGTATCATTTAACATTAATATTAACAATATTTATCAGATATTTATATTACACTTAATAAAATAATTTAAAATCATTCAATTGAGATAACTTATAAAAATATATTAAGCAAATATTGAATCCATGCCACAAAAATTTCCATAACTAGTTTCTTTATAATTCAGACTTTATCAAAGTTGTATACATTGACTTTACGATTTACATATATAAACTTTGAGCAAATCATAAACAAATATTCTACGAAGTATGAACTACTACATATGAAGACACTCATAATTATCCGATCAAGTTTACTTAGTATGAAGACACGCAAGCAATAAAGTTATAACTAAAAAATATAAATTTAAAACTAAAGAATATAGTTGAAATAATTAAATTAAAATAAAACCAAAAAAATATTTTTTAAAACTATTTTTCGAAAAATATCTTACCGAAGAAGACACGTCGATGAAACCAGTCTGCTTCAACCTCGACTCTATCTTATTATAAATATAAATATAAAAAACAGGCTAGAGCACACATGTAGACCACGACATTTGTGTTTCCTGGAATTCAATTTCCATTAAAGGGCACTATTGTCATTTAAATATTAACATTTTAATAATTCTAAAACGTTAAAAATATTATAAATTATAATAACTAAAAAAATTTATGGTCAAATAAAAATTTATTTGACTCTTAAAATTCTATTCATATCACATAAATTGAGACAAAAAGGATAAAGACATTTCCAATAATTTATATATTTGAAAATTACGTTTAAAATATTATAAATTGTAATATATATATAGAGAGAGACTTTTCAAATCGTATATGTATCACATAAATTGGGATAAAGTGAGTAACAATATTGGGGTCATGACATATAAAAAAATTGTGGTCAAGAAAGAAATTTGATTTACCCTCTAATTTAATTTGTGCCACATAGATTGAAACAGAGAGAATAAAGACATTTTCAATAATTAAAAAGGCATTTTGAACAATTTATATATTTGTAAAATACGTTAAAAATATTATAAATCACAATAATTAACAACTTAAATTAATTTTAAAAGATTACGATTAAATAAATATTTAATTAACTCCTAAAATTCTATATATATTACATAACTGATAACTTGGGATAGAATAATAATATATATTGGACTCGTGATGACACAAAATTCTTCATCTAGTATAATAAGAGAATTCTTTTCTTTTTTAGCATGTTCCTTTTATTGTTGTTCCTTCCAAATACATTTTCTCATGTTATATTATTTTCTATATATAAATCCTTCATTATATTATTACCGAACTAAATTCGACAATAGTGTAATTCACCTATTTTACATAGTATTGTTGTTTTTTCTGTGTATGTAGTATATACTACTAATTATTTTTCATTGAGAAGAAAATTAAATCAAAAGCACTTCACATTATTTCCGTATAAATTCATTGCCTCTTCATTTGTCTCCTATTTTAGATTCACAAATTCATTATTGTAAAAAAAAACCATATCCTTTTCTCTTACTATTATTTTACAGGATTTTATGTCTAAAGTTGATTGATATATTTGTATAATTTTTACGTCAAAGATCGTATTTATAATTGTGTGCCCAATATATAATATTATACAACAATACATTCGGAGAGAATTATTATGTATAATGTATCAACCTTATGTAAAAATTTATTTATTTTCAATTAACTATAACTATTACTTTATAACTGAATTATATTTTTGACATTATTTGTTTATGTCATTTGAAAAAAAAAAAAGTACTTTCCATGTACTTTTGCTTAAATTTAAATTTGACACACCCATTAGAAAAACAATTTTTGTTATGACTATTTTACCATATTATTTTTATTAATTGATGTTTACTATATTAAGTCCTGGAAAATGATTCGAAAAATGAAAAATTAATACTAAGGGAAAACATGGGAAAAAATAATTATTTTTTCTTGATATGTTAAAAGTGACAAGTAAAAGTAAAAAAATATTTTTGAAATAATGAACAACAAAAAATGAATCAATAGAGTGTTGGATACATGTTTGTTTTGATTGTTACTTAAATTTTCTTGTATTGTATCGTTTAATTTCATTGTTGGATAACGGCGAAAAAACTCATTTTGTGTAATGACCGATTTGGTGTGATTGCATCGTTACCTTAATATTTTCTTCCCATTTTGTTTTACATAAAAAATTTTACTAATTCTATTTTATCTTTTACCCTACTTTCTGAAGTAGTTCTACCACCTACCCTACTTTTCTTGTTGGTTTATCAGTCAATTATGGATGTGTGACATTATGTAACGATGGATAGCGATATAATCTATCAAAACATTATATCTATTAAAACAACAATATAATACAATACAAGATGATACATTATAAAACAATATGTAACAACCATCCAAACAAAGTGTTACACAAATATGAGTTAAATCATGCATTTATACACGAAGTATAAACTAGAGAAAATGACCAAAATGATTCTTAATGTTTAGTATATTTCACTTAAGTGAAATGATCCTTCATATATGATAAAAAAGTGTTCATTTTGATCTTTTACCCTAAACCTAATAGATTTATTTAAAAAAATAAAAATAAATTATGGACCTCACGTGGCTAACCAAATCCATCTTTGTTATCTTCTTTGTTAACTCCAAGGAAAAACTTCATGAAATCTAATTTTACTTTCTCTCCTTTTTCTAACAAATTTTACTTTCTCTTGTTTAAAGCAGAAATGAGTTTTTGTCACGACCCAAACTACTGGACAGTGTGGGCACCTACTCTAACACCTAGATAGGAGAACCCTTACCACCCAATTTAAAATTGATGATGTAGAAATAAACCAAATTTAATTTATCAACTTATTCAATTATAAATATCAATTGTCAACCTTAACAAATACACAGTCTTTGAAAAATACCTAAATCCTCCTCTAGGAACGACTAGTCTAAACATGTACAAGAGAGAATACAACAACAACAACAACAACAACATACCCAGTGAAATCCCACTAGGTGGGGTCTGGGGAGGGTAGAGTGTACGCAGACCTTACCACTACCTCGTAGAGGTAGAGAGGCTGTTTCCGAGAGACCCTCAGCTCAAGTACATCAAATCTGAGTAAAAGGCAAGGAAAACAGTGTATAAAACAAAACATCCAATAAGAAAGAAAGTATACAATCAACAAAGGAGACAGAAGCAACCATAAAACAAAGCGATAAGTGAAACGCAGTAAACAACAAAAGGCTATAGGTAGCACAGACAGGAACTGCAAGTGCAAGGCTAGGACTACTACAAACGCTAACAACCCAAACCCTCTCACGGGAGGACAACACGCTAGCCCTACTAACCTTCAACCTTAATACGCGACCTCCACTCCTTCCTATCTAGAGTCATGTCTTCGGTAATGCGAAGCTGAGCCAAGTCCTGTCTAATCACCTCTCCCCAATACTTCTTAGGCCTACCTCTACCCCTCCGCGTACCATCTACAACCAGCCCCTCACACCTCCTCACTGGGGCGTCTGCGCACCGTCTCTTCACATGTCCAAACCATCTCAATCTCGCTTCCCTCAACTTGTCCACCACAGAGGCCACTCCCACCTTCTCCCGGATAACTTCATTTCTAATCTTATCACTCCTAGTGTGCCC
>JAJOOR010009251.1:0-26458 GCA_036250505.1 Solanum acaule
CAACTTCTATACTTAGTGATTTCCTAAAAACCTTTAAATAGATTTTGAGTATGGATCTCTTTAATTTTAAATTTGAATATTATATTATATTTTTTAATTAATTTGTATTAGCCCACGGGCCGGCCCTACCTATATTTCTCAAGCCCCACAAATCAGCAGGCTTATTCAGGCCGGGCTAAAAAGCCCTTTTTTTAAATGGGCTCCAAAATTTTTAGCCCAGCCCTATTAAATCCCGGGTTAGGCCAGGCCGGCCCAATAGGCCTAGCCCATATTGACGGCTCTAGTTGTGAAAGATGGTAAAAACCATACATTATAATAAAGGAAATGTTACACATGAAAATGATGAATATTAGACATCTAGGTTGTAGAATACAAGAATGTTCTATTTACTTTTTATATAGAGTGATTTTCTTTACTAGGAATATTAATAACAAACAAAGCAGAAGTCAGTTCTTCAATTTTTTAATAAGCTAAATAATTTTATTAAAGATGGGGAAACCCCATATCCTACAAAAAAGTAGAGAACCTACATCAAGATATAGTTCTCTACAAAAGAAACTCAAACTTCTATACAAATAGGAATCTCATAGGTGCACCAAAACAAGACACAAGAGGCTAATCTTCAATGGTACAAAATCATTGTCAACCCCTCAAACACTCTGCTATTTTTCTCTTTCCATGTTACCACAGGGGGGCCCTAATGGAGCAACACCCCATCGACCCACCCCCTCAAGTATTCTTTTCCTCTTTCTAAAGGCCAAACTGTGCAACTCTTCCTTCAAAGAGTTCTTTAATACCTTTGAGTTATGAGTGACTATCAACTCGAACAAAAAAAGGAGTGATTATGAACTAATTAACTATTAAGCACTAGTTGCTACATTGTAGACACAACCTAAAAGCAAACAAAATTCACAACGCTACAAAAAATCAGTAATGCAATGATCAACAAGTTTGAATCAAATAATTGGACCTAAATAGACTTCACTTTGGGCCAAGGCAATGAAGAATATTTTACACTTAAGAAAACTCTCACATTTTCTTTTTCCTTCTCTTATTTTATTGATCTTCGGCTCTTTGCAGAGTAGGGAGAGTGAACAAATGGCAAAAGACCTAAAGTGGAAAATAAGGACAGAAAATAGAAACCTGTCAGAGCCAAGAAGTGCAGTGGTCTTAGCCTCCATCTCCTGATTAACATGTTGCATACCCTCTTCATCTTTAACTGTCAATACATAGTGTTAACTTGGCAGAGAACGGTGTCCCCAAAAAATACACATAATTATTTTGTAAAAGCCTAATAAGAAAGAAATATCCTATAATGAATAGCAAAATGTAGGGATAGTCAAAAAAACAAAAAAGTACCGACATCCTCTACGCCGATGCTTAATTAAATCCCGATAACGCTGAAAATTAACAAACTCTTCTAGTTCTTCCTCTTCCTCTGTTCTTTCTGGGGCCCGACGATGTCGGGAACTAGCATCACGAATAAAATCAAGAAGAGCACGACCATCAAATCTGTAGGATAATAGTCAAAACGTCAATTATATGAAAAGCAAAATCTCCTATGACAATCAGTGTTCTATCATTGTAAGAGTTGTGAAGTGACCTGTCGATCAAAATGTCTTGTTTCCCATTCCAAGGTATCCTGATACATATATAAAGAAATAAGCACTTAAAAAAATATGAAACCATTGTCAGCATGTAAATTTTATCCAAGTCAGAAAGAGAATGATAAGCATCACCACATAAATCTTAACTAGTTTCAAATGTTCTGATGACTTTGGATCAGTAAACACCGAACCTTAGGAAATCATGATACTAAAATTCCTCAGCACAATAACAATACCTTTAGGATGATTGATTTCATCAGGGAGAAAGGGGAGACATATAGAAGTATAATATCCAACAATGTGAGCTTGAAAACAAGATGGTGGTATTATGACTTGCCTACTAATATCCTTATTTATTAGACTACTGCTTTTACCGTAGGCCTGGACATTTCAACTCTTGAAAGCAATGAAACTAAAATGGTTATTCCAATAAAATCATTACATGAGCCAGTGAAATGCGGAAAAAAATGTATTCAGAAATTTACCAAACAAATTCTTTAAAAAAACATGAAGTTAAGAACCTAAATTGTAAACAACAAACAAGTATAAAGAAGTAAAAATGTCAGTTCACTGCAAACATGCATCCTTGTGTAGTTAATGTCGTCTGTTTTCTATACAATAATTGAATAATCAATATCTACCATGTTTCATTGTATTGTACTTGTTGGTTCTTGCATTCCAATTGTATGAAACTTTCCATATTGAAGCATATCAAAATATTCCACTAATAATAAAATTCAGTGTCAACAGAGTGAAGCCCTAGAATTACAAAAACATGAAAAGAAGATCATACATGCCCTGCTGATCCTCGGTGGCTTGATAAAGAGCGTCGTCGCGGTAGATTCGACAGCGAGAGCCGATGGCTTGAATGGATTGCTGAGGATCGCCACGGCGTTTAGCGAGATAGATGGCCCGTCTTTGAGCTCTCTTACGAGCAGCGTCCATCATATCGTGGACTTTCTTCTCCGACCTCCGAGCTTCGTGCCACATCTTTCTCTTTCTTCTTCGGTCCCAATTTGCAGGTGAAGAATCGCAATTCGAAACCCTAACACCCTCCCTCACTTTCTTGCCCTGCGATTAATAACGCTCCCAATTTTATTAGGAAACTTATAATATGTATGGGTGATTATCGCCTGCTCCTTTCCGTTTTTATTTTGTTTGTCGCGGTGAAATTACGCAAAAGGCCACCCAAAAGTTAACTGCGAGAGAATAGCTTATTTGCCCTTCTATTAATTTTGATTTTTTATAATATATGACTCAAAATGCATCTAATGTTTTGATTAATTAAAATATATTTTTAATTGAATTATTTTTTTTAAAATGTATAACTCTTAGATATAGGATGGATTAATAAAATTGGTTTTGTAAAAAATTGAATTGGAAAAGGAAATGTGACGGTTCTTCGTGATTTGTTGGTTTAAGATTGAGATTTGTTCTTGAATTCTTGCCAAATTGGTGGCTTTTTATAGGATGTAGGAACAAACATTCTAGCAGAAAGTCAAATTTTGATTTCAAACCTCTAATAAAAAAACTCTTTATATATATATATATATATATATATATATAGTGATTCATCAAATGTTTCATCAGTCCAACAATAATTGTCCACTATTAATTTGACACACATTTTTAAAAACAACAAAAAAATAGGAGTATTATTACTACATTACCCTTTGAATATATTAAAAATGGGAAGTGCTAAATGACAAGAATTTGGCCAGAAAATTTAAAAACCTATTATATTTTTTTATTTTAAAATAAACTGATTTTTTTTCATTTTTTAGTTAAACTGTATTAAAGTTAAAAGGATAAAAAAAATTTAAAAGGCAAAATAACATAGATAAAATATCATTCCAGCCAAATTTTCTGGCCAAAAGGATTTTTCCATTAAAATTTAGTACTTTGAAAAATGTATTAGATATTTTATCCTTTGAAATGGTGCATACGTAACAGAATTTGAAGGACAATTTCAATTAAAATTATTAATTACATGTAATAGAATTAAATAATAAATTACTAAAATTTAAAATAAAATAAAATCTTATAAATTTATGACAATTTATTAATTTTAAAATTCAACCAAAAAAAAATCATCACGATAGACATTTGAGAATTCTAAGGAATAAGTTAGCATCATAAAAAAAAAATAGAATTTGCAAAATTAATATAAAATCTGAATTTGTAATACGAAGAATAATAGTTTAAAGTATTGTTTAAATAATAATAATAATAATAATAATAATAATAATATAATAATAATAATAATAATCTATTATTTATTTTAAAATATAAACACAAAAATAATTATTAATTCACTTTAGATCCAGTTTTTACCGCTTTACTCTTATTTATAAGCCAACAAGGCTAGGGATGAACATTGCATTGTTAAATTGTACAAAAGGTAACGTTGGTGGTCCTTTTAGTTTGATCTATTGTTACACGTGTAGTGCAACACAACTCTTTACCAAACCCTTTCCTCCTTTACTCTAGTGACACATGGATTCCGCCTTCTTTACTCCATTAATTTCCACTAGCTTCCATTTCTTCTTTCTTCCAATGCTAAACAATGGAAGAGACACTAATGTTTCGACTTCCACAACTCTGGTAATTATGAAGAAGAAGGCTGGTGTTCAACATTAAATCGATCATTTAGGACACCAGTAAATTCATCTTTTCTTGGTTGTCATAGGTATAGTCTTTTCTTCGTCTTTTTTCCCCTTTGGCGCTGAAAATTTTCCCCACCAAATCATGTATGTTCTAATTTTGATGCCATGTTGTTGGATTAAAGTAAATGCTGCTATAGAATGTAGTTTTATAAGACACCATTTTGAGTTTTCCATAGAAAAATAGCTTAACCTAATCTTATTTGAGGCTTTCTAGATGTAAAATCATGAGTTAGTTTTATAGTGCTTATTTGATTTTGATTTTTACTGCGGCTAATAAATGACCACTATAAAAAATATGCAAAAAATTGTCAAGAACACAATTCATGTGATACAGCTTAATGAAATTGATTGAATTAGGACACTTAATCAAGAGAGAAAAACATCCAAACAAATCAGGCAGTACTTTTGTCTTTTCACCAAACTATTAAGGATCTGACTTTTGCAAATTAGCGATTATATTATTTTTACTTCTCAAAAAATTGAATGATAGATGGATGCTTTGTGTTTTCTGTTTGTACTAGCATGTTATTGGCCTTCAAGTTTAGAGGTCGGGTTTCCTCTACACGTCACTTATTTGATGAAATTTCCTTTAAACTTTGAAGGAATATAAAAGTCAATTGATTCAACTATATACATAGCATGTTCTTCACATAGAAATACTTCCAACCAACGTAGTCAACAAGTCAGGTGGAACCCCAGAAGTTTAAGGTAATAATCTGTTGAATATGACTTCTTTTTTGTGGCTACTACTTTCTACACTCATGTAGTATTGTTTTTGCACTTCTCTCTAAATTCTAAGGTGAAGAGTCTCTCAAAACTTGTTGCGGGGCAATACTAGATTTTCAAGTTACATTTCATTAACTCATTTCACTCACTTCATTATTAGGAACTTGAGTTTGTTTCATCCTTAGCCATTTTCCACTTTAATTTACATTTCGTCTAGGTGATACACCTTCTCAGCACATACATAGAGATCCTGAGATTTGATCCATATGACAGATGAAAAGAATCAGAGGAAGACTCAATAGAACCATTGGCATAACCTCGACTATCGAAAAAGTGAAAGTGATCTATACTATAGCTTCTTCCATTCCATTTCTTATTGTTGCTTTGCTTTTTAGTGCTTAAATAAGTTTATTTGTTTTCCAACACGGGGGTAGTAAGTGTTTTTTTCCTATAGTAGGTTATAGAGAGATTTTTTCTCTTTATTAAAGCCAAGACTGTATAAGGAGAGAAAGACTCAAGTCAAAATAATCGCATTGTTTCTATACCTTATCTCAAGTTACCCCTTAGTGCGGGTATGGGGCACTTTGTCAGAAATCGTTCATTTTGCAAGAAGTCATATTGCTTGAAGGCACACACAACACGTACAAGAAGAGTTCGAGTGTGAAAGCATTTACTTATGTACTTGCTAAACACTTAAGTAGCAAATAATGTATTTGATCTCTTTAGTTTGACAATTGAGACTTCATTTTCACGTTGAGCAGTAGAATCTCAATTTTTTTTTATAACTTTTAATTTCTTAGAAGGTTTTGCATAACTTATGTACTTGCTAGCATTTGGATTGTCCTTATTCTATTGTCGTATAAATAAGAAAGAAAAATCATGTTTTCTTAGTGAGTTGAAGTAGACTTGCCCTAGGTGTCAATAAATTGAGGTTATTCATTTGTATGGTTATTTATGATGTATAATTACTTATAATATTCTTTTTGTAGTGTAAATCTGCAGATGATAAGAGTTAACAGAATCACTCAAGGCTTATCGAAATTCTTTTAATTTTGCTTCTAAATCCTACATTTATGCTCTGAACCCTTAGCCTGGTTATCAAAATTAATTTGGAAACTATAGTTGGCTAATATCATTGACGTTCTATATTGAGTTTGAATTCTTCCTTTTATTCGTATTGACCATTTTAAAACATATTGTTCTTCCTCTTTCGATATGCATGTATGTAAGTTTCAAGACGAGTGATGGACAGATGTGTCTCATTTTTCCAGGTTCATTGTAGTAAGTATGTTATTTCTTTGACGTGGAAGTTGGATAAATGATGTTAATATGTACTCATGTGTTTTTCTTTTACCTGAAATCTGAATAAATGTTGCTTATGTTTCCTCCTGTTTTGGGTGTCTCTTTTTTCATTAAGTTATATTTTTTTCCCATTTGGTTACACAATGTGGGACATGAATATTCTAATGTTGCTTCTTTGCTTGCATTTTGAAGTTACTGAGGTATGTGAATTCAAAATTTTGTTGGTCGCGTTTTCCTGTGCTTGGATCACCTTTTTTTTTGTGCTTTAGTTTCCTTCTAAACATGTTTAACGAAATTGTGAATCACAGAAAAGCATGTTAGCCATGAACAAATATGGGATTAAAGAGACAACAAGCAATCTGTTTTGAATGTCACTGTATTGCAGTAACCACATCCATGATAAGTCTGAATTAGCTATATCAACAAAAAATTATAATCTAAATTAAACAGTAGGGACTTTGTCCATTTGGGACTAGAGAAAGGCTTCAGAACAATTTCTTTGGTGCCTTTTCTTTTAAGTTCTCATAATTCTACACTTCTATACCTACTTTATCAAGCAATGAATGTAAACAGTCAACTACAATTTTTTCATTTTATTTAGTATTTGACAAATTCGTTATAAAATGCCATACATGAAATCTTCAAAAAACTGTGCTTGACAATGTATTAAAGAAAGAATAAAAAAGCTATGGAAATTCAAGCAATCATATAACAAATGAGGTGCTCTTTTGAGATGCCAAATGTATTATTGAAACCATTTACCAATTAAAGTTTCTCCTGAGATGTCTAGATGTCCAAGAGATAACATGTATTCTATCTCAGAACTCAGATGAAAATTTAAGTTCTTAAAATAGCTAGCTTGGAGGGTTCTATGCCCAGTTTATCAGTTGGAACCAAAATAGTCGGTGACTAGAATCTATAATTCAAAAGAGATTTACTTTCTCTATTTTTAGCATATATTTTTTGTTTGGAATTCGATTATGTAGTTAACAGTAGGGGGTAGAAGGGAGAAATTTAATATTAAAACAAAAATGCACTTTAGTATCAATGCCAGTTCTGCTAATTTTATGGGGATATTGATTTTCACGGGTGACATATGTATGAAATGTCATTGCCGTTAATGGATCTCTCCGAGGAATTGATCACATGTAAGTGCAATCCATAGCCCTCTCAAGTCAAGTATGAGGGCTTGCTTATAGAGTTGATTCAAAACTTAAACTAAGGTTGACAAAGGTAGTAGCTGCTAACATACTATATATTTACAATGGTAGGTTCATGAGCCTATTAATTATGTTTAATGAAGTTAACTGATTTGTAGCTGATAGATCATTTGTATGAGTACATATTGAGGAATATGTTGTTGTAAAGCTAATATAGATTATATGAATATAATTTTAAAAATATACTGGTATAATCTTTATTTGTTAAATAAGTTATTCTTGGACCCCTATAGAGAATGCCGAGAATTTGAGTAGAGAGGGCCATGACTTCTCAATACAAACATATAGTGCCTTAATTTTTTAATATTTATAATTTAATAATTATCTATGCATGTGTTTGTGGATAAACATCTATTTATCTTTTGGACACATTTCATTAAAATTATCCGGAGACCTGAAATGCAAAGTTAACTAGATTCACACTATTCCAGGTTAGGGAACATTGTACTGAGTGGTATCTTCTTGCACAATGAAATACTTTCTTAAGTAAAACATTCTATCAAGATATGATTCTTTCCCTGGCTTTTGTATTGATAAGCTTGAAATATAATGTAACTTAGATTTTCATCTTTCCTTGCAATTCTAACTTATGATGATATGTTCCTTTAGAGTATTGTGTTATCTAAATTCTCTGCAAATTATTTAACTAGAAAAACATGTTTTCTGGCACAAAGTGAAGAATAAAACAAATATATTAAAAATTAGTTCAAAGAATAGGAAATACTTTTCTGTAAGTCTTAACGTAGGAGAGAGCATAATAAGCGCCTGTAGCTCAGCGGATAGAGTGTCTTTCCTAAGCAGAAAGTCATAGGTTCGACCCCTACTTGACGTGTTACCCTTAGCTCTTTTTTCCCAAAAACAAATGCATAGGAGAGAACAAGAATGAAATTTAGAGGAAACCACCCCTTCTGCTTCTTCCATTAAAAAAAAGGTAGTCTTTCCTTGGTAAATAGCGTCTTGAAGTGAAGCGAAGGCATTTGAAGGAAAGAAATGATGAAAAGAACTTGAGGGAACTTCTGGTGAGTCGTTAGCTCATTGAGCTTTCTCCTATGTTTTTTTTTTATTTTACCTATCATAGGGATAGTTTTTACCATTGTGTGGTGATTTCGTTTGTCAATTGATTTTAAAGCGCCTCTTTATAAAATAGTTGGTTGACGTTTGCCCCACTTTCCATAGATAACATAAGCTCTTCTTTTGTTGTCAAGGTGCATTTCTGCAAAGAAGTGACAACTAAAGAGCTAATGTGGTGTTAATAGAAAGAGAGATGTGGCCAGTTTGATTTAGCAACAGGCAAAGACAATTCGGTTGCTGGCTATAGAGTTGTTTGAGGGGACTGAAGCACTTCTCTGTCGGCGAGTGTGATTTGCGCTACACAAACAGTCCACAAGGAGCCAATTAAAGCAAGAGCCTCTCACATGATGACATGATACAGTCTACAGGTAAGTTACCAAATATGCGTAAAATAATTGTAGGTGCAACAACAAATAAAAGTGAATAAAATACTAACAGTAGCAATCAGACTAACATGCAGCGAATTTGAAAAATGCTTATAATTGTAAGTGCTCTTTTTCTTTACTAAAAAAATTAGGATAAGAAGTTGAACTTAATTTTATATTACAGTATCGACTCTTAAATAGAGAAAGTGAATCACTTTAGCATGAGCTGCAAATGTTTTCTTCGCAATCAGGTACTTTTTTTAATTCCATTTTGTACCTTACAACATTAGACATTTCCTCAATATAAAGTGATAAAACTTACTTTTTTTAAGCTTGAACTTCAGGTGTGATTTCTATTGTATCTATTTTGCTTTTCTTTAATTTATTTATTTTCTTATACTTTTTAATCATAGATATGATATGTAATGGTTTGATATCGTCCTAGAGCTTTATGATATGTCAAACTGACTAGAGAAAGGAATTGTGCATGGCAGGAGTGAGACTATATTTCAAGCAGTTTAGTCAGAAAATTTGAGAGGGAGTTTAACTACTTGGTTGAACTTGATCTTAGAATTCTATATCATGATGCTTCTGAGTAAAAAAAAAAAAGATAGTGAGGGATTCAAGTTCTCACTAAATGAATCCTTATCTATTCACAAGATTTTCATGAGTTGTGTAGTGAGATGTCTGCTCTACTTAAAGATGGGAGAGCACCATTTTACTCAAAAAAGGGAACCCTTTAAGCATCAACGTTTAGGCTTATATATAGCTTCTCTATAGAAGGAGAAAAGAAAAGGAACTTTATAGTAGTACTGCACCAAGCTTAATGATCAATTGATAAACTTCATAGTAGTTTTTCTATATATTGCCTTAATTGTGGCCAATATGACTGGCTTAATGATGGTCTTATCTCAGCTAATGACTCTGATTAACATTGTAGTACTACACTGTGAATTCAAATCTTGGAACATATTCATAGAAGAGGTCATCAAAAGCTGAACTAGAGTATGATGCACAACCTTATGAACAATCTTTGTTGATGTTATTCCTTACCACAATGGACTCGGAGCAAATGGACTTGTCCAACGTTTTGAACAACATATTTCAGTTGTGTTTGTATCATTAGCCTCACCCTGGCGGATATGTTGAATAGTTGTTTTATGCACTTTTTTAGAAGTAGTTCAACTCTCTTACCTGAGCTGAGTTTAAGATCTGAGGATTAGATGAGCCATTTTTTAGGCAATTCATGGTGTTCTTTTGTTTTAATTAATTTAAGGATGTCTATATTATCTTTGAAGGTGTTCTCTTGTGTAAACTAAGCGACGCACTTTTGTATCAATATAGCCAATGACGCTTACTGTTGTGTATCATCAATCATTTACTACTTTAAAAATGTAAAATGTTGAGCCCGCGTTCAGCACTTGCTATGCCCCTCTAGTTCAAAAAAAAACCAACTAACTGCTACATTTCTCCACTAACTCCACTTCATGCAACCCCACATCCTTTTATTGAAAATTTAAGTCAAATTTTAGTAACCGCATGACCCACACATTTATTATTTAATGCAAATGAATGCGTTGCTTTCTCTTCTTTCTTCATTCCTAATTCCTCTCAATCTGTAACATGAAGTTGTTTGCTCTCCTTTAGTACTTAATTGAGAAAAGTGTGTCTCTTGATACTAATTTCATCAGCAAATTATCAACAACAACATGCGGTAAGATACTAAATTTGTTTTGCTAAAGTTAATTCTATCGAATGTAATAACTTGGTAGATTTTTAATTCACCAATCTTTACATACCAGAAGTAGTATATATATCTCGAATTTCTATTGTTGAAAATAGTGTTGTTATAAATTCTATTGAATATATTATTGTTGTATTATTGAAAATAATGTTCTTTACTTGTATAAATTCAGTTTAGCATTAGTCGACATGTTCAATATGGACATGGTTACTTATCTTTTCGCATTTTCATAATTTTGTAGAACAAATGGTGGTACTTTGTTATTTGTGGGTTAGTATATAAATCATTCTATATACAGAAGGTAGTTAAAATAACTCAATGCCATTTTGATAGTCTTTCAGATTTAGCTTTGCACCGGAAATTAAAGATCAACAAACTTGCAAGTTGGTAGTAAGTATTTTCTCAAAATAGTGGCTTATCATTTCTTCTTTCCTTGAAAAGATACAACATGCTATTTTATTTACTGTTCAAGTTTAATAAAGTTCTTTATATTTAATTGCTTCTATGAGATACTTGCTAATATTTTTGATCCTATGCTTTGATAGTTACAATATAATGGACATAGTTGATTATTTTTTTTGTTATTTATTTATGTATTTTAGTAGCTAATTATTATTCATCATCCGGGCATTGGATAATTCATTCAAAATATGTTCATCTTGAACTCATTAAGTAACATGCCATAATTATATCATATTTCGTTATTCATGAAAATATATAGGCTAATTTGATTTGATCATCACTAACATATGTAAATTATGGCTAAATCATTGTTTACTCTTATTTGCATTATACTCTCTTATAAAATTAATATTGGAGTACATTTTAATAGTTTAGATTTCTTGAATGTGATAGATATTATTATATTATACTATGTATTTCATTTTGGGTGAAGAAAATATATATTTATTGAAAATTTCTACTTAATATTTGTTTGTGTGTGTGTTTGTTTCTGTAGTATAAGCAACATTTTCTTTGAAAATAATTACAAAATTGCATTTGCAAAAAAAAGAAAAAAGAAAGGCACATGAGGTAGTTAATATAGGCATTTTAAAAAACAAATTTATCAGTTGTAAAATTTAAAATTTTAAAATTATTAATAATTATTTGCAATTCAACATATAAAATTGAGATCAGAAGTAGTTACAACTTACTAATTTAAAATGAAAAGAATTATAAAATTATATTTCATTTACCATTTAAAAACAAAACAGAAATTCAAATCAATTTTTAAATTTAAAATAAATAAACATGAAAGCATTTATGAAAACTATACACGTGTATAGTATTAGAAAATAGTAGAAGTATTTAATTAAAAAAATCTTAAATGTGATATGACAAATAAAGTTGTATATTTCTTATATAGAGAAATTAAGAGATGGTGGATTATTATGTTGTTTTATCTTTATGTTTGTATATATGTTATTGTCTTTTATTTATCTATTTTTTTGTAAATATCCATGACTTTGTAACTTAATTTATTGTGTTACTTTTTTTCATAAATCTAACGGATAAAATAATTGAGAAGATGTTTCAGGAACAAGTAAAACGGTTTAAGTCAACTTCTTAAATCCATATTTTTTGTTATATTTTTTATTAAATAATAATAATTATTATTATTTTTATTATTATTGAGAGAAAATTTACAACTTTATAATTTTGAATTTTAAATTGAGGTAGATTAATTAGTTTGATAATCTATGTTGGAAAAAAATAAAAATAAAATTTAGATCCAAATCAAATTTATTTGTTTCAGTTAAAAAAATCACAAAATATATCTTTAATTTAATGTGTTCAATTAAATAATTTAATGATTTGTATTATCATTTTAAAAATATTACTAATTGCATGATAAATTTTATTAGTTATTTAAAATTTAAAACATTATATTATATTTTAAATCAACACGCGGGCACGTAAGTCGTATGCTAGTGGTATTTAATAGGAAGGGTAAGACGCAAAAGGATATTATCTCTTGATTTCTCAAACTGGACAAATATTATTGGACAATAATTTTTTTGGTGAAGATGAACAAAAGAAGTATATCAACATAGTCTTATACATAAGATACATGTCACAAGTCCTTGACACCACTCGCGAAATTATTTAAGAACAATATACAAAAATTGAATTAAAGACATTTCATAAATTCTTCCCGACTTAATTATTTTTGAGTAAGTTTATTTTTCATTGAAATTCAATATGATTATAGTTCCTCAAACTATTAAACAAGTACACATACATAAATCCGTGTTTGCATAAGTGTCCATCCAATTAAATCTTAAAAGCCATTAATTAATTAGAAGCACAAATCGCTATTCCTCTATTTTTTTGTCCGTAAACTTCAATAACTGCATTTTTTACTTGTTTTGTCAACATATGGAAAATGTATATATATATATATATATATATATACAAAAAAAAAAGGCTAAAAAGACAATTGTTAGTAACAATTAACAACTTTGTATTATTTCCAAGTGTATAGGAAAAAATGTAATGTATGATTATAGATAATAATAAAATGATTATAAAGTACATATCTTTTCCTTTAACATTATAGAGTAACAATAAAAGTTGTTATGTTGTTAATTGTGATATATAAAAGTTGTACCTATCCTAATTGTCTTTCAATAATTGATATTAGTTGTTGAACTATCATGAACTCCACAATGTCCACCCACCCGAGTAATAATTTATTTTTATAATTGAATAATCTTAAAAACATGCACTAAAGTTATATCTTAATTATCACACACAATTTCTCGTATTAAATATTACATAAATCTTCTTTTAATAAAAAATACTAATGTAAAAAAAATATTGTCGCACCTAATAATGAACAAATTTACCCCTTATGCGTCATTAACTGGTGTTTTGAGTATTGATATTATATTATAACAATATATCAAGTAATTATACAAAAATAATTTAGAAAGAATAAAACATATACAAACCTTATTTCTATGGTCTTATCATATGTAAGATGAATAGACTATTTTTGAGCATCGATATTATATTATTTGTGTTAATTAATTATTATTGAATGTATATACTTAATCCATTCTAAATTAATATCTTTTTGTTACATAGTACTTTTTTATTTATACTAACTGAATTGTTTAGACTTTTTTTCATAATGCAAAGTAAATGAATTGTTTGAAATTCAAGAGAATTAGTGAGCGTTTTTTTCATTTCATAGCTTCTCTTCTTTTAATAAGACTGTTAATTACTTTACATTTTTCTATAAAAATAAAATTTTAAAATAATCAAATAATAGTATTGAAAAGTACCTTTCATTTATGCTTTTAAATATTTTTCTTAATGCTATTCTAATAATTGTCGCGTTTGAAAATTAAGAGATAAATTACTTTTTTCTATATATTTTATTTTTGCTATTAAATATTATTTAATATCTAATTTTCTAAAGTATTAGATTTAATATATCCAAAGGAAAATATTATTCGTATTATTTATCATTTCTTAAGATTTGTGCTAAATCAATACTGAACATATATTATTGGACAGAGGAAGTAGTAAAATTGATACTTTCCAAGTTTACAAGAGACTTAGGGGTCGTTTGGTAGGCTGCATTAGAAGAAATAGTTCATGGATTATGTAATGTATTATTTAGTACTATATTTGGTATGAATTTTGGCCTATGGATTAGTTATACCTCCTACATGGTCTTATAGGATGTATTACTAATACCTTATATTTGGAGGTATTAGTAATACATTAATATAATACCATGGGATAAATCTATGTAAAGACAAAAATATCCCCCAAATCATTTTGTTTATTTTCTTAATTTTATGATTTATATTTGTACTAGTAAATTTATTTAAATAAATTAGCTTACAAATTATCTAGAGAGAGTTGTTTGTTACTAAATAAATCCAATACAAATAAATACAAATTTGAAATGTTAGTTGTTTATTTGTGTATGATGTTTGTGACCTTAATTAAATGTAATATCTATATATATATATATATTTAAAAATTGCATACATATTAAAACTACAACTTTTAATTTTTATGTGTAAATGTAGATGGTTTATTCAATTTTACCATTGTTGACCGTCTTTTTGATTTTACAAGTTGAAAATTTTTATTCTGGGTGAGGCACAAGTATGACATGGCAGATAAGAGTTGTATGAGACCCATTTATATTTTGCCAAGTGGAGCCCTTTCAAAAAAAAGGGACACTCCTCTTTCTCTCTCTTCCTTTTAACGTTTTTGCCCGGTATCTTTTCACACATAAAGTAGGGAAATAAGTACATTATGGGTCCCACAATACACATTTGGCTGACACATGTATATTGTGGGACCCATAATGTACTTATTTCCCTTACTTTTTCTTTTCTAATTTTAATCTTTTCTTTTACTTTTTCTTTCTTACTTGCATTTTTCTTTTTGCTTGTTAATTCTTAGTGTAATTTTTTTTTTTTGGTTTTAATAAAGAAACTTTGAAACTCACACACGGTATCTATTATATATTTTATATCTCTATTACTATTTATTTGAGGGAAAATTAAAGTAATATGTCGAAAAAATTAAATTTACTTATTTTTGGATGAACTCAAGAAAATTGAGGATAGTGAAATTGAAAAAAAAAAATTAGTGAAAATTCATGTAATCAACCCATTGAACTAATTAGTTTATGCTTTTCTTTTTTTACGTACTGAATTTTGATTTAAATTTACAATCATTATATAAGTTTTTAGTTTATTATTTTAATATTATTTTTTCTATTCTATATTATTTATTTTATTAAAATAGTTGTTTGAAATTTATTTTTTAGTTTATAAAATCAAGATATAAGTAGTTTTTTTAATCCTAGCAATTTTTTTTTTTTTATTATAAATAAATTTTGTAAAATTGCAAAAATTCTTTTAAGGAATAAATTATTAAAAATATTATTTATATTTATAATTTCTTTAAGAACGTGTAAGAAAAGTAGATAAGCAAAATATTTATTAAATTTCACCTATCTTGATTTTTAAGAATAAAAAAATTGACGGAAATAATATGTATTTATGTTGGTGTTTATGAATGTTTTTCATTTTTGAATTTCATGACAATAATATCAAAAAGACAAAACTTATGTAATTGTTTTTCAAGATCATTGATGTTCTTTCCGTTTTAGTTACTTATTGAAGTGTTTTTGGATTATGAAATTGTTGAGAGAAAAATAAAAGAACATATTAAATTTATACCTTCTTTATTTTTCATATTAATGATCTACTTTTTCTTTTACAAATTTCTTAAGAAAACACAAATAAAATATATACCTTAATTTTTTTTGGTAACTTTATAAATTTTATTTATACTTTCAAAAATAATTAATTGTTATAATAAAATAGAAAATTTTTAATTAATCATATCTTTGTATATTAAAAAATAATTTTATATAACTATTTTTAATAATATAAATAATTAATATGAGATGGAAAAACAATATAAAAATGTAATAAATAAAATGAGCCAAGCAAAATTTTTTGAATTTCGTATTTTTCATGAATAAAGTTATTTAAGTATGAAAGTATGAAATTTGGAACAAGTGTTTTAGAAAAGAAACCAAAGGAAAAAAAAGAGTAAAAGAAGTAGTAAGAAAGGGCAAAAACATTAAAAGGAAGAGAGAGAAAGGAGAGTGTCCCCTTTTTCTGAAAGGGATCCACTTGGCAAAATATAAATGGGCCTCATACAACTCTTGTCTGCCACATCATACTTGTGCCTCGCCCAGAATAAAATTTTTCTTTACAAGTAGATAGTTTATCTTTTTTAAATTTAAAAATGACATTTTGTAAGTGATCAATTTATTAAGATGACAATTATTTATTCTCAAATAATTCAAGTGGAAAAAATAGCAAACATGATAACAAAATTGTTTTTTTCATAGCTAGTTCGAAGGCTATAAAAAAATAATATTGTCCGGCAATTATCTATCTTGACCAAATTGCATAAGATGAGATGGGAAACAATGAATCAAACACTTAATAAAAATAAACTCTACACTACTAATCTCTGCATTACTAGTTCCTGTATTATTAATCTTTGTACCAAACGACCCCTTAGTGGTAACTTTGACAAAAGCAAGGGACTAATTAAAGAAAAACATCATTATGAGTTGGACCAACCAATACCTATCGTGCAAGGCCCACAAGCCGATGTCATGTGGGCCCATTTTCTTTTCTCTCTCCTAATATAAATTCTTTTTTTCAATCCCATTTGAATCACAATAACCTACACGCCCGAGCCATCGGAGCTCCCCTCCACCCTCTCATAGGGGTTGGGTTGGTCTGGCCTTTTCCATGTCACACCCCACCGCAGCTCCGCTATCAAGACCACTGCTCTCACCACCCTCGTCGGCGGCGATGTCTCCCTTGTACAAACAGAAATCTTGGTCACCGGACACGTTTCGCGATGAGGCGTGGCAGCGGCGGAAGGGTACCCATGGAAGCTCCCTCAAACGGCGAAGCAAGAGCGTTACCGATGAGGACCTTGATGAGATTAAGGCTTGTATCGAATTAGGGTTTGGATTTGACTCGCCAGAAATGGATCAACGATTGTCTGATACTTTTCCGGCCTATGACATGTTTTACGCCGTGAATAAACAATACACCGACACCCTTTCAAAGACTTCGTCAGTATCATCGGTCATCTCCGATTGCGAGTCAACCCTTCCTCCCGTTAGTCCCCACACCATTGTCAATCCAGGTAAATCTTCAAAACCTCTGTTTTTTTCCTTCATTATTTTCAAATCATATTAATCACGCCTCAATTTTAACATTAGAATGTTCAACACAAATTCCATTACAATTCAACTTTCGTAAATTGAAGTAATTCGTCTAATAAAGTTACTTTTCGATTACAGAAAATTTCTAAGTTTGTTAATGTTCTTTATTGAGTTGAATAGGTATGCATAATTTTAGTTTTGCGTATACTCCTTCACCAAAATTGTTGATAAGAAATAGAAATTTGAACGTATGGTTGCTAATATTTGAAAAAAAATGAATGTAGGAGATAATCCACAGGCAGTGAAGACAAGGTTACGGCAATGGGCACAGGTGGTTGCTTGTGTGGTGCGTCAATCTTCGTATTAATGGATGCTGTAAGCTGCATATATTGAATGAATGAATAGGAAGATGATGGTAATTTGCTGTGTACCAGTACTGTTGTTTTTCGGGGCGTTGAAGCAAAAAGGATTAACTCATACTTAATTTGAAAAACTAATTATAGTTAAGATTGATTCAACTTATTCAATCTTGGCAACTAGTATTCTGTTGATATGATTTTTATTAATATGATGATTGTGTTGTAACCACAAATACAACTGGTCCATCCCCCAAGAAACTCTTGTTAATTAAATTGCTAGTAGCCTTGTTTGTTGATGCATCCTCCAGCAAGTGGGATATGACTTCTTTGTCTTTCTCACTTTTCTCTTTGGAATGCTTTGTTTTTTTCCTAGATTATCTTCTGCACTAAGAAAATATCAAAAGTTGTTTCTTTAGCTGATTTGTTATACAATAACGTCTTATTGGGTTTAAAGAAAGGGTGTGATAATTACCAAGCGTTCTCGTGTTCTCTTTGCATTGATGCTTATAAGTTACTACATCTCAATTCTTCTTTTTGTTGAGGGACCTTGCTTTCTGGGTTTTTGATATTCTTCAAGCTTTTCCTCTGTACTATGCAAATATTTGATATATGCTTTTCATGATAAGCAAAGTGCTTAGTTCAATTAGTATATTACTTTGACATTATGTGTTGCTGCATTTCCGTGGGAGAGTTTTTTAGACTCATAAAAACCTTATTTTAAGGTTACAATAAGCTGGTGTTTAAGAGATTATTCTGAGAATAACAGTTATCTTTTCAATCGCGAGCGTGGTGAATTCTTTTTTCATGTACTCTGACTTTGGAAATGCTTCACTCATGTAAATGTATGGGGATAAAGTGGAGGAATCAGGAATTTATATAAGAGGATTTAGAAGATCAATAGGTTGACACACATGGGATCAAGATATGTGACCTAAAGTAAAATTTGAACCCATTTTGCGATTTCACTAGACCTTTTTCATTATAGCATTAGGAGATTATAGATAAATTATAACAAAAAAAATTTATTTTTACTCCCTTTGCCCATTACTCTAAATTTTGAACGACCCTTTGCTCTAACTTAAATCTGCCATTGATGTCATTAGATGACAGGCCTATATAACAAGGGAAATGAACGTTTATATAGTTGATCCGTTTTTAATGTTTTGGTATTGAGTCAAAAGTAAGTTATCCCGCAAATGTTGTTTAATAGATCAAAATACTTATATTGAGTGATTTTGTTGTTATAAAAATATGATAAGTTATTTATCACATAATTTCACGTCGAAAGACCATTTGAGAAGTTTACCAAATTTAAAACTATCAATGTTTAATATCCTCGACGTGCTAACTTTTTTCAAACATCGTATATACAGTGATATTTTTTTCATTTAACTAGTTATTTTTAAAAAATAAAATAATGAATCAATGATATACAAACTTGCTTTAAGTGGAGAGAGAGGCTAAGAACTCTTCATATCGTTTTCAAAATGTCTGCGCAAGATCATTAACTATCAAGAGCATAGGTAGATTTAAGATTTTAATTCTCTAAGTTTTTGGAAGTCTGTTTCAACAACTAAGTCCATCACTTTATTTTTGTTATAGGTTCATAGTTCAATATTTTCAGCAATTCAATAGATTTTACATAAGATAAATTCAGGTTGACTAAAAGCTATATATGGTTCAAATGAATTTTACATTCTTCTTCTAGATTTATGTATATATGGTATCTGTAAAATATATGTATACCAAAGAAATATGGTCGCCACCTTTGCTCCAATTATAAGGCCCGATCAAGCAAAATAATCGTTATTTCATGACCAATGTGTATGGGCTAAGGGATATTGAGTGGTTAAATTTTCAAAGTGTCAATATTTTGACATTTAATAGGTTTTCTTAGTCATACTTTTAATATTTATATAAAATGTCAATATTTTAATTTGTTATGTATTTGATTTATGTATTTTTTATTTGTTTCATTTTCAAGATTACAATTATTTAGAAAGGAGAAAATCAAGGAAGATAATACTCCCTCCGTCCACAATTGTTTGGCAGGTATACTAAAAATAGATGTCAAAGATTAATTGTCAATTTAAACAATCAAGAAATAATTAGTCACTTTTTTCCAATTCTGCCCTTAATGATTGTGTAGTTCAATTGAAAAGTTATGTGGACTTTTGGTATTCTTGATATAGTAGGATTATATTAGTCAAATTACACCTTATATTAAATTTTCCTTGAGGGATGTGCATGACCTTACCCTGACAAACAATTGTGGACAAAGGGAGTATTTTTTTAAAAAAGAACATATCACTTAAAATTCTCATTAGTTACAATTTCCAAAAAAATTCCTTTTACATTTGATTGGATCAACTTTCCTTTTTATTATGTTTTCATTATAATTGTATATCAATAATTTTTACATTTTATGTGCTCACTTTACCATTCAAATTAAAAATTAATTTTTTTATTTTCATAGTGAAAACTATAAATTGTATTTCAATGATCAAAACTGTATTACATGACTGCCAAATATATTTTTCTTTTATTTGTATTGCAAAAAAATTACTGATTATATCTCAATATAATCTAATCATTACATATGAATATGATTTATGAAAAGATACAAGATTCTGAAAAAAAAAATTAGCATACATGGTGAAAATAATACAATCTGTTAAGGAAGGATATAATATTCTAAAAAAATGAATACAAATTGACTATGAAAGAAATAGGGATACAAGATTCTGGAAAACAAATAGCATACATAGTGAAAATAATACAATATGTTGAGGAAGGATACAATATTCTAAAAAAAATTACAAATTGACTGTTAAAAAATAGGATACATCTATGTTTAAGAAATACAAATTCATTTGACATACCTATTTAAATTACTACAAACTAAAAAAGAAATACAATGTTCTTAATAAAAATACAAATGATGAGTAAAAGAAAAACAATTGACAAACAAAAATTAATATGAATACTATTTTGGTATGAATACAATTTTGCAACCTTGTTCTCTGACTCTCTCTTTCTTCTCCGTCTGCTATGTTCCTTATTTCCGATTTTTTTCACCAAACCCAAATCTGAATCTGTATTCACTTGTGCATAAATAACCCTATAAGCAAAATTCAAAATTATTAAATATGAATATATAAAAAAAATCAAACAATATATTATATATTAATGCTAATGTAGATTGCTACAAATTACAGTCTACTAAATCTCAAATATGAAAACAAAATCACAAAAAAATCAAACAATAGTGTTGAAAATACTAAAAATCCGAAATGCATAAATATTTGATGAGTATGTTAACAAACTCACATAAAAATAAAAATAAATGACGGAAAAACCGTAATACATACAATCCAAAATTCAACATAATTTATGATTTTGAAAACAAAATCTCATGAAATCTCACAAAATAAATGATGATTTCGAAAATATCTTTATCAATTGAGAGATTTCTTGAATTAATTGATAGATCTGAACAAATTGGTATGAACTTGAATAATTAGTTCTTCTTCAACAATGAGGGACATAATAATTGTGAAAATTTGATGAAAGAGAAAAAAATGAGAAAACATGAATGATGGGGACAATGGTGAAAACTGAAAAGTTGATGAAAGAGAAAAAAAAATTAAAACGTGAAAGATGGAAAATAAATTTAAGAGATTAACTACTATCCACTGATGGTGAACAAGAAAATTACACAATCAACTCATTTTTAGAAATACTTATTTTTCTTTTTAGTTTAATTAATATATTTTCACATTTAATGATTAATGATTTTTTTTCTTTCTTTTATTAAATCACGTTGAGGTTTATCATCTTTCTCCCTCTCTTTCCTACCTTTCTCATCTATGTCTTTGGATCTTCTTCTATCAATATCAAAATATTATGCAAAATTGCAGAAATCGTGTGTCTATTTTTCCAAGTTTAAGATTACTACATTTAATTTTTGGGATTTGTCCAATTTACTGAAAAGTTCTAAAAAGCATTCTCTAAAAAATCATTGTTACCACAAAACATAAAATTCTTCATGCATTGGATGGAACAAGAAAAAAATTTCTTTGAAATAACATTGAAATATTTTTTATACAATCGACTTTGAGTATTTACTAATTTAAATTTTGAAAAGGAAAATAATAATGAGTAAAAAAATTATCATCTTTTTATCTCAAATTGCTTCAATTTTGTATGTCAATTGATTTAATGGTGTTAACGGAGAATGAGCGTGAAAATAATAAGGATAAATAAAGCATGAAAGAATCCTTCTTACTTTTGATAAGTCAAGTAAGAATTCCTAACAAACTCATATAATTAATTTAGAGTTCAAGTTACCATATAACACTCTTTTTATTATTTTTTAATAAAAGGACATATATGTCTCCGAACTATCGTAAATTGTATGTATATATCCTTCGTTATACTTTTAGGTTGTTAGTCCAAATTTTGGTGCATATATATCCTTTATACTAACGGTGATACACGTGTCTTAATCCTATCAGCCAACCCGATATTTAATAAATTTCTACCCAAAAAAAAAAACACCCGATTCATTGAAAATCCACCCAAACAAAACAAAATCAGTGGAAGTTGTCAAAATTTAACGTTTCCCCTAAACTAATCTCGACAATCTCTGTAATTATTGATCAACTCCATCAACCATTTCTTCTTTCCCAAATCTCTTAAACCCCTTTCTTAAAACCTTAGCTACATATTCATCAATCTCAAATCTAGAACCCCATCCATTCTTTTTCATCAATTCATAAACCCTAACAGTAGATTCCACATGTTCACCTTCAACCAACACCCTCACCAACTTTACCAGCGACTTATCATCACATTCAATCGTCCCCACTTTCTCCAAATTACAAATCAATTCATCGATATGTTCAGCAAAACCCTTTGGGTTAAAGCTAAGACTATATCAGCATAAAGCCCCAAATCAGGGACATCACATTCCAATTGAACGGCTGGTAATACTTTGAGGGCCAAATCGCAAAGGTCTTGTCATAGAAGTTCTTTGTAGGCTGCAATTAGATCTGTTTTGATGAGACAATTTGAGGTTTTTGAGTCTTGAGCTTCGATTTGGGAAGGGTCAGTTCTTTGAGCTCGTTTTAGAGCTTGAATCGCTTGGATTGCGACGATGCTTGATCGGCCTTTGACTACAGGGGAATTTCACTTGAGAATGAGAATGATTTAGGGATGAAGATTTGGGAAAGGATGCTACTCCCTCCGTCCCTTTTTAGTTGTCCACTTTAGAAATGGCACACAGATTAAGGCAACAATGATTAGCACAGTAAAGTTACAATTTTACCCCTATGACAACTTGTCACTTCAAAATTACAACCACTTCTTTGAATTCAAGTGAAATAAATTGGAGGGAAACAACATACACTTTTACAATTTTCAAGAAGTGTAAATAAGGGTATAATAGGAAAAAATTTGTTGTCCTTTCTTGATTTATCAAAATGGACAACTAAATAGGGACAACCAGAAAAGGAAATATGGACAAGTAAATAGGGACGGAGGGAGTACTAAACAAGTCTCTTGATTTGAAATTAAGTGAATTAATTGGGGGTTTGGGGTTATATTAATTTGGGTGGATTTTTTTAATAATTCGCGTGGATTTTTTAATAATTTGGGTGGGTTTTTTCAAATTTTGGATTGAATTTTAACAAAGAATGAATCGACGGTTAAGATTGAGACACGTGTATCACCGTTAGTATAAAGGGTATATATGCACCAAAATTTGGACGGTAAGGGCACTAACATCCTAAAAGTATAACGAAGGGTATACACATATCATTTATGATAATTCGAGGGTATATTTGTCCTTTTTCCCATATTAATATTATGTGATTTTATTTTAAAAAAAATTGATATGTATTTCTAAAAATGAGATGATAGTGTAATTTTCTTTTCCACCGTCAATGAATATAAGCTAATCTCTAAATTTAATGGTATTAAAGCCTAGGAAGAAGTGTAAATGAGTAGTGGATGTATTTCATGTTGAACTGTTTTGAGAAATAAAAGGAAAGACAAATAATAGTATTTGGATACAAATTATTTTCTAAAATATTGATATTTTGACATTTTAAATAATTTTTTTAAAGTGTAGATATTTTTACTAATTAAGTTAGGAATTATGACTAGTTTGCTAATTTTTCCTATTTTGTTCCCTTTCGGACTCTATTTACTTTTATTTGTCACGTTTCATTTATTGTGAGTTAATTGTATGAACTTTGACCAATATTTTAAGATGTATTTTTTCATCGTATTGATATAATGAGGATTGCAACTTAAAGTATCTTTTATATAATTTTCTAAAATCAAAATTTTAAATATTAAATTAATCCAATTTAATTCAGCTCCAAAAATTAATTAAATTGACTTTCATAGAGCAAAACGTGACAAATAAAAATAATTGAAAAAGTATGTTTTTACGTGACCAAGTTAAACATATGTCTATACTTACAATTGAGGTCTTTTCTCTTTGTTAGGAAATTAAAACTTTTGACTGTTGACTAGAAAAAAAGAAGAGGTGAGTCCTGATTCTAGATAATATATAATTGCCTCTTTAATTACTTCCTTAATTTGCATATAGTATATACATGTGATTTTAGTGAAAATGATATGTATGTATATTCGTACGTACTCCTCCGCTTTATATTAGATGGTGATTTTACTAAATATAGTCTTCTCCTATTAGCTTAGCACCTTGTTAAATCAAGAGATTATTAGTTAATTTTTTTTAATATTATCCTTACAATTAATTCTTTTTGAAAGTATTCACATTTATTTGTAAAAAATTTCAAAAAATATTTTTAGGTGTGAATTAGTAAAATATTATGTAAAGTAATAAGTGATCAACTAATATGAAACGACGAGAATAGTAAACCGTACATATAGTGTCGGCAAGTTTGGCTTACCACGTGTGAAACGTTTACTCTGAAAAAAGATTTTTTGAATAAATATCTTAAAGTTAATGAGTAAAATAAGTCCATAACTTCTAATGAGAACCATGGTAATTGCCTGAAAAATGTTACACATTTTTAAGGCCTAAGTTTATTTGGTGGTCAAATTTACGAAAATTAAATTCTTTATTCTACAAATTAAAAGTGGATCGGAAACATATTGACGTAATTTAAATCATTGAAGAAATGCTAGGTTTTAATTACTATAGTATTATTATAATTTAGATATAACTATCAACTTGCACGTACGTGTTATATATATATATATTTCATGGCCGACTGAAAGGTTAATATTTTAATTAAACAACTAGAGAAGTGATAGGACGTAGTTTTCTGGCTTACCAAATCAAAGTTGTAATGCTAACGCAATATAAGGGCGTTTTGGGAATTAAACATAAAATGTAAAATCTCATGCAAATGGTTGATTAATTTGGTATACCAAACAAACTAAAAAAAGTTAAAATTAAAAAAAAAAATCTTCTTTATATTGGGAGGCATTGACATTTTATTGATGTGACGCCGAAGTATACTTACAAAGTACTATATAAATGTTCATCAGTTGGTACAGTAATTTGAGGCTCAACAAGAACTAATTTGGTATTTTCTCCAACATTTCTGGTTAATTTATGTACCAACAAACTATAAAACCAAGACATAAATGGAACAAATTTTCATCACGATTTTATATCGTATTATCGTTATATAAATTTGAATGAAATTAAATTGATTCAACATCTTTAATATATATATATAACAAGCTCTCATAATATAGTAAAAATAAATGCGTGAATTAAAAGTTTTTTTTTAACCGAGTCTGTAGTTACAATATGACGTAATCACATAGAAAAAAAAAAGGTAATACAAGGGAATTTATACTGATAGAGTTGTTTGGTCTACAAATTGACCAGGAATAACAATCAGTGTGAGATATGATTTATCCTTAATAATACCCTAATAAATAGTATAGAATTAAAAACTATTGAAAAAACAAACTGAAGAGTTTAATACTGCGTGTAAAGCTTGACGAAACCAACCTACTGAATTCAACAAGTCTTCATTCTTAACTTGTGAATTTTCCAATTGTGGCGTTCAAACACAACTTATTAAATAACACCCATTTTGTAAGAAAAAAATAGTGAGTTTAATTTGTTCAACTTCTAAAAAAATTTATAACGACAATTATTTTTTAAAAATAGGACCAAGAAATGGTTAATAGAGGCTATTTTTGCATTTCAATATTTATTGATTCAACTAATTTGAATTCGTGTCCAATAAACTCAGAAAAAAAGAAGATATTATACACTTGTATCAAGAAGTTATTTCATTTTCAAATTCAAACTTATAGAATAGAATAATCAATGGAGTATTTAGTTTGTCGAAATTGACATTCCCTTCATCACCAATTCCACCACATTCTTCTATCTCTATGGCTTGGCATATTTTGAATCAACCCGAAATGTGTATCAAAATTCGAATTTTTGAGATATTTGATTTGAATTTTTGGATTATAGATAGAGGGTGTGTTTGGTACGAAGGAAAATATTTTTCAATTTTCTCATGTTTGATTGGGTAAAATGTTTTCCAAATCAACTCATTTTCCTCAAATTTAAGGAAAATGACTTCCCTTCAAATATTAAGGAAAATATTTTTCAAAACTCTCATCCAACTTCAAA
>JAJOOR010009252.1:0-22976 GCA_036250505.1 Solanum acaule
GGGATGGCGTACTGGAGTACAACATCAAATGGTGTGCTAGCATTTGATGTGAAAAATGAGGTCGCTGCAGTTCTACGTGTGCCTATTCCACCTGGGAGGTATGGTGCCTTGACTCAGGTAAAGGATGAGTTATCCTATGTAACTGTTTACAACGATTGTGGGGATGTTTTTATGTTAGATATATACGGAGGAATGGACATGAGTCTGAATCACAGTGTCTGCATAAATCTTGGACACAAGAAGTCTCGCCAAACACTGGAGGAAGATCCCTTTATTGACAATGGTACTGTGTTGTGCAGCGTATTACCCTGCATAAACAGTGGTGATGACATTGTGATGATCTGCACAACTGAAAGGATATATCTTTATTACCTGAGTGGGCAGAAGGTTGAGACTTTTATGACTCCAGGACAACTAAATCCGAAGAGAAGATTCATACCTTACACAAACAGCCTCGCTGCGATACATGAGCTGAAGAACTAGCTGTTGCTGTCAAGTAGAATTCTCATGTCCTTCCATCAGAACTCCTGAACATTTTGCATCTTCTTTTGTTTTTTATTTGACTTGGATTGCAGATTAAGCTGTTTGAATAGCTTAATGTTTTTGTAATAGACATGTTTTGGATTGCCAGTTTTTAGTTACTGTTTATAAAATATAAACAAGGCAATTCCCATTATGTTGTTTAATATTGTAAAGATTAAGCAATTTTCCTCTTGCTTTACGGGGAAGAGGTTGAGTTTCGGGCATGTAAGTGGCTAGTAGTCGATCTAAATAGGAAGGTTATTTTACGCTGAAAGTGGAGGGTATTTACTACTTGAACCGATTCCATTTGTTTTTCCCACCATGAAGAATTAAAGTTTATATCATTCACGTTTACTAGTATATACATATAAAAATAAAAAAACTAAATTTTATTATATGTTTTTAATGGAACTGGGAATCGGGATAAATTTAAATTAATTTGGGCATCAATGAGGATAGATAATAGACATTGGATGAAAACATACAATTTGTTTTAATCAAACACAAAATTTTACTCGTCAAATTATTTCTAATAATTATTTTGAGACAAATACTAAAGGGAAAAGAAGAAAATAACATTCTTATAAATTGGGTTATTCTCTACTTATATACTAGTAAAAATATCTGATGTAATAATTAAGATAGGACACAAACTAGGAGATACACTCAAAGTAAAAGTGTATCTATCATGAATAAAATTTGATGCAAACTACACAAATTTTACTACTTTAAGGTCTAATCACGTGCATTCTCGTAAGTTTTTACAATTATTATTCGTGTCAAATTTCGATCTTACATGTATAATCTACTCAGATATATGAGGTCAAAAATATGTGCAATTTGTTGTTGAAACGTTGTATTCAAGTAATTTTACATGTATCTTGGACATACTAACTCTCTCGTTCACATCTCTCCTACATCGCTTGCCTCTCTCCCTCTCACTCGTATCTAGTATCCCGAATATATATATCTAGTGTGATTCACATGTATCTGAGATATACTGACTCTCTCGCTTGTCTCCCTTGTCACTGCATCTCGCTTGCCTTTCTCCCTATGTATTTTTATTTCAGAGTGTATCTGATATCAAAAATACTTGTACTGTATTTAATTTGAAATTTGGTATAAAATTACTTCCTCTGTTCCTAATTATTTGTTCACTTTTAAATTGACACACCTATTAAGAAAACAATAATTGACATAGTGAGTTTACCATTTTACCCTTATTAATTATGAAGTGGAAGAGTTTCAAGAAATTCTAATTTTTTTTATAGTAATTAATTGTGGGTATAATAAGTAAAAAAATATTGTCCTTTCTTGATTTGTCAAAATGGACAAGTAATTAGGGACAACTAAAAAAAAAATAATGGACGAGTAATTAGAGACAAATTGAGTACTAATTAGTAACACAATATGTAATTATTTCAAATTATATGGAGAACTAGGTAATTTATCTGCGCTTCGCGCATAAATAATCTTTCTAAGCTTTTGAACAACCTTTCCAATAATCACTGTTATAAGAAAAAAAGAAGTAAATTTCATAGGTTTTAAGCAAAAAAAATAAAAATGATTTGTCATTATCACTTATCTCAATAATTGTAAATATATAATGAATGACTAAAAATTTCTTGATATCTAATAATTTTATCTTTTACATAATTTATCATAATATATGTTTGATAATATAATTGTCTTATTAAAATTGAGTGATGTTTTTATGTAGCGATTAAACATCACTTTTACTTTTTTGTACATGAAAAATATAGAATCTGGTAATTTTTTTGTTAGAATAAATCCTTGTGAAAAAAAATTATCTGAAAGTTTTCAATAATCAATATTAATTATAAATAAGTTAAGACCGTTAAAAAATTTACAACACAACAACATAAATAAATTTTCTTAGAGAATATTTACTTGTCTGAGGTCACACGTTCACAACTTTTCGTTATTATTACTTTGTTACTATAGCAAAATTTATAGAAGGAGAAAAATAAATTTGAAACAACAGCAAAATAATATTGTTGACCCTTTAAGAAATTCATTCTTCGTTAAACTGCTGCTCTGAAGGCCCTTATAGATGCTTCATCAATGCAACTTTATGACTTTTTCATAAATATGTATGTATAATGTTGCATTATGAAAATACAAGTAGATCAAAATGTTGGATTCTAGACTCATATTACAGAAATTTTCTCGAACATTAAAAAATTAAAAATTAAAGAAATATTTTAAACTCATGGATAACTCAAACGCTCAACAATGACTTGGGACATGAAATACAACAAATCTATGTAATAAACATATCTCTTGTAGCTTAAGATATTATTTTTATTTAGAGTAGGTTTTGTTTCATATTTTTCAAATTAAGTTTGCCGAAAATAGTCATAACTCACGCCAAAAATATTTAGAAGAGTAGACTGTAAAGGGAAAAAAAGAAAAACATTAAAAGGACGAAAGTTTGTCCAAGTGAGATAATATACATACCAAACGAAAAGTAATCAATACAATTTTAAGGAGACAACAAAATAGAAAAAAAACATTAAATGGGATAAACTGTGAGTTATATAATGATGATAACAAATCATTCTAACCAGAAAAGTTCCTATGTTTTGAAATAACATACCTCAAAAAATTGACTAACACTTCAATCAACTCTAAATCCTTAAAGTATTAATAATATCCACTGATACAATTTAGTAAAAATAGATAACAACAACATAAAAACCAAAAAATATGGGCATGCAAAGTTTTCAACGCTCAAAGGATTTTCTGAAGAACACAAAATCTCATCCTTGTATGTGAAGGAGTGACGTTGTTGATGAAGAAATTAGAGATTTGTCAAAGCTTTTTTTACTGTACCTTCAACAATTGCAGTAGAGAAAAATTGTTTGAATACTCAATTAACATTTGTTATTTAATCAATACTAACAAATACTTATAACAATAACTTTGCAAAAACATAAACAACAAAGTTTAAAACATGTACTAAATAACAACAATTAATAATATAAGCCTAAATTAATGACTGTAAAAAACATACCAGGATTTGTAACAATAAAATGAAACAGAATGAAAAAAATCGAGTCCAGTGAATGCACAATGTCCCCTTAAGAAAATTATTCCACTATAGTACCCCAAGTTTAAAGGAGCAAAGTACACAAATATTTAATTGTCTAGAAGACCAAAATGGTCTACTCTCGGCCATTCCACACGCTTCCTAGTAGAGACGTGATTATCTTAAGTGGATTCTCTCTTTTGTAGTAGATGTCGAACCTGATGTGCCCCATTGACTAAGAAAGGGGCGGACACAACAGTTACATAGACCCCTTCCTTTTAGTTGTTGCCAGCGCTTTCCCGGGCCGAGCCGGAATTTTTTATTAGAAAGGGAAGAAGAAGAAGAATAAGTTCAATTTTTTTGTTGTTTTAAAATGAGAGAAATTCCTCTATTTTTAGACAACAAAGAGTAGTGTGAACAAATATTTTTTGTGTCTTATCGGAAATGTCACTTTTTTTTATTGTACCTTCAACAATTGCAGTAGAGAAAACTTGCTTGAATACTTAATTAACATTTGTTGTTTAATCAGTACTAACAAATACTTATAACAATAACTTTGCAGAAACATAAACAACAAAGTTTAAAACATGTACTAAAAAACAACAATTAATAATCTAAGCCTAAATTAATGACTGTAAAAAAATACCACGATCTGTAATAATAAAATGAAATAGAATGGAAAAGATCGAGCCCAGTGAATGCACAATGTCTCCTTAAGAAAATTATTCCACTCTAGTACTCCAAGTTTAAAGGAGCAAAGTACACAAATATTTAATTGTCTAGAAGAAGAAGTTCAAAATTTTTGTTGTTTTAAAATGAGAGGAAATTCCTCTATTTTTAGACAATAAAGAGTAGTGTGAACAAATGTTTATTGTGTCTTATCGGAAATGTCACAACTTTTAGGAAAAGTTACAACCATTCGGAAAAGTCACAACCTTTCATAAAAGTCACAACTTTACATAAAAGTCGCAACTCTTCATAAGAGTCACAACATTTCATAAATGTTACAACCTTTCATAAAAGTCACAACTTTTCATAAAAGTCGCAACTTTTCATAAAAGTCGCAACTTTTCATAAAAGTCGCAACTTTTCATAAAAGTCGCAACTTTTCATGAAAGGAGAAGGCTAGTTTTGGAAATAAATAAATTAACAGGGAATCCTTGTTTGTGGTGGCGCCACATAGATAGGCCTAAGGTTCTCTTTTATGTATATATTAGTAAAATTACCCGCGCCTCGCGCGGAAATTTAATATTACGAAATTTATAAAATAATACTTAAAAATTATCTATCATTAAAATTAAAACACTATGTTATTTTACATACAAGATTACGTAGTAACGAACATTAATAATGTAAAGGAAAATGAAAATTATAACATCTTATCATTTATCCTTAATAACATAAGCATAAATTAATGACTGTAAAAATAAATACCAGGATCTGTAACATAAGCAATAGTGTCAGTGAGACACTCAACATGAGCAAAGTACACTAATGTTTAATTGTGAAGAAGAAGAAGAAGAGGTTTAGAATTTTCGTTGTTTTAAAATGAGAGGAAATCCCTCTATTTATATCTAGACAACAAAGGGTAGTGTGAACAAATGTTTATTGTGCCTTGTCGAAAGGGTCACGACTATTTGAAAAAGTTGCAACCCTTCGGAAAGGTCGCAGCCTTTCATAAAAGTTACAATTTTTCATAAAAGTCGCAACTCTTCATTGAATTCGCAACTTTTCATGAAAGGGAAAGGTTAGTTTTGGAAATAAATAAATTCAAAAGGAATCCTATATTGTGGTGGTGCCACTTAGGTGGGCCTAGGGTTCTCTTTTATTATCACGCGGGAATTTAATATCACAGAATTTTATAAAATAATACTTAAAATTTATCGGTCATTAAAACTAAAACACTATATTTATTATCTTACATACAAAATTACGTAGTAACGACTATTAATAATGTAAAGAAAAATGATAATTATAACATTTTATCATTTATCCTTCAATCAATCTCTTTAATTTGATTTTATAATTTATCCTTTTACTTCAAGGAAGTGTTACTATTTGATATTTTTGGGGAATCAAATGAACATCAACCTGAGATATACAAATATTCTAATTCTAATATGTAGAAAAGTTCAGCCCTACCTTTTGCTTTACATATATCATTTTAAAGTTCTCCATTTAAATGTAGCATAAGTAATTATTAAAATGAAAACTTAAAGGAGAATGTATCATATTGGACAACAATTCAACTTATTATATATACTTGAAAGAGAAAAATATTGCACAAAACTATTCAGTTTGTTTGGATGTTTTTTAAAAATCAACATACTAGAGTTACAGAGTTCTTGAAACTACACTTCTATTCCAATAGCAATGTCGAAAAACTCATCTATTACTTCAAGAAAAGTATTTACAACTTGAAGTAAATTTGAGAATTTGTCCATATTTCAGATTGACTATGATCAATTAATTGATTATGCAGTTATTTATGTCTTTGGGATTAAAAGAGACTCCAATCTAGTCATATTCCTCTATAGGTCATCTGACACATCCTTAAACCCATGTCAAAGTTTACTAATTCTTGTCTTCTTTTCCTGGTTCACTTTGCACATCAAGGTGTGATAAGGTTTTTAATGTCTTTATGTCCTTTCAATGTCATATCAAATTTGAATTTTGCCTTCAAGAGATGGTAATATACATTTTTAAGAATTTTTTTATCGTACCTTCAACAATTTCAGTAAAGAAAACTTGCGTGAATACTCAATTAACGTGTGTTAATTAATCAGTACTAACAAATACTTATAGCAATAACTTTGCAAACAACATAAACAATAAAGTTTAAAACATATACTCAAGAACAATAATTAATAGTAGAATGAAACAAAATGGAAAAACTTGGGCCCACTGAATGTACAATGTCCCCTTAAGGAAATTATCCCCCTTTAGTACCCAGGGTTTAAAGGAATAAATCCTCTCAAGAGAGAATGATTTTATTCACCTATATATTGATACAAAAACAATGGTGTCAGTGAGCACTCAGCATGATCAAAGTATACAAATATTTAACTGTGCATAAGAAGAAGAAGAAGAAGATCAAAATTTCCGTTGTTTTAAAATGAGAGGAAATCTTTCTATAACAACAGAGGGTAATGTGAACAAATGCTTATTGTGCCTTATCGGAAAGGTCACAACTTTTTGGAAAAGTTACAACCCTTCAGAAAGGTCACAATCTTTCATAAAAGTCACAATTTTTTTCATAAAAGTCACAATTTTTCATAAAAGTCGCAACTCTTCATAAAAGACACAACTTTTAATGAAAGAAGAATGCTAGTTTTGAAATAAATAAATTAAAAGAGAATTCTAGTCTGTGGTGGCGCCACGTAGGCGGGCGTAGGATTCTCTTTTATATATGATATATGATTCATTTAGGGGGTTTGGATTGACTTTTTAAAAGTGGTTTATTAGCTAGGGTAATGCTAATTGGCTAGAAATTTTAAAAAATTATAGTATTTTTTTTATTTTAAAATAAACTGATCTTTTCTCCATTTTTTAGTTAAAATGTATTAAAGTTAAAAGGGTAAAAATGATTTAAAAAGTAAAATAACATAGGTAAAATACCATTCTAACCAAATTCTGACCAAATTTTTTTTTTCCTATAAGCTAATAGCTAAAAATCATAAGTTGGCGACACCTAACTTTTAAAAAAAATTCCCACCCTATTTTTTTTTATTCTTAAAAACACTTTTTATGTTTCCCAAACACTTTCAAAATTTTAAAAAAAAGTTTAATAAACAACAAAAAATGACTTACAATAAGTCAATATAGACACTTACGTCAGATAATTTTTCCTATAATTTAAGTTTCGACCTTAAGTTAGGAGTATAATATAAGAGAATAACGCAAGTAAAGTAAGTAATATTTTAACAGTTCGCTGCACTACTTACCCTTAAACCCTTTTCCATAAACAATTTCTTCTTTAAACCCTTTTTAGTATCTTCTTTGCATTCTATATTCCACTCTTTTGGAGGTTTCAGTTGGAAACGCAGAAAGCCGAATCAGTCAGAGATTTTTCACTCTCTGCTATGGCTATCGATGGAGAACAGTCGCACCAATCTCACAGATCACATCAATCTGGTCCTACCGCCAAGAAAAAATCAAAGTCTGATGAGAAAAAGAAGGGCGTTTCCCACGAAAACAAAACCCAAGGTACTCATATTCTTTAATTTCTCTTTTAATTATGTATATCATTATGTTCCTGTGTTGTCAACTGTTTTACGCTATTCCTGACAGATATTTAGGCAATAATATGTGTGACCTAACCGCTTAGGTAGATAGTAATTTCAAAGTTTTAGTATTGCTAATCGAATAGTAATTTCTTGAGACTTATTGGCATTTGCAGTTAATTCCACTGCGAAAGCAAAGAAATTGCAAGCACATGTTTGGTTTGGTTAGATGTCATTCATTGAGTTTTAGATTTGATCTTCTTATGGATTATGCTATTATAGGTTGGGAAGTCACTGATAATTAAGTCTCTTGTGAAACTTTTTAACAGTAAAAGAGGAGAAAATTTTCATGTGAAATGCACCTCTCTCCTTTAAGAATAATAACATCCCCAGTGTAATTGCACTAGTGGAAACTGGGAGAATGGAGTGTAGGCAACCTTACTCCTACCTTGCGAAGGTAGAAAGATTGTTTCGCATATATCCTCTACTCAAGTAAAGCATATCAAATAAGATAAATGCATAATAGCGATGCAATTGTTAATTTGATGATTACCTAACATGCTTTAATAATATTACAATTCAATCAAGTGAGTAAATAGGATTTAAGATCCACTAATTGATAATATAAAGCTTTAACTTAAAGATCGGATTGATTGGTTAAAAGATAGAGATATTTAATTACGATCGTCAATAATTCACGTTACGATGCTTGATATGGAACGTGATAATTGCGCTTTTTTTAGTATCATTTTATTTATGGATGTTAGTTCACTTTTTTACGCCTATAATTATTTTTTTACTTGATTATTATGTTATCTAATGGTGTAAAATTTCTTTTGTATGAAATTTATTATACTTATATGTAAAGAAAGAAGAATAAATATTGGTTTCTTTCTTATACAAGTCAAACTACTTGACCTCCGTAGTTACTTAGGATTAGAGCTGTCAAAATGGACTTGTCCCTTGAGGCCACCCCAGTCCAATACGCTACTTTGGTTAAGATTTCTTAAGTCCATTTAAAATTGATGCCTAGTGCGGGTTACCTCTCCTATGTGGTTTGCGAGCTATTGCATAAGAGCGGGGGTTTTATCATGTGTGCAACCATAGGGTAGCGGCTGCGGGTTTTCCTTGTCATAAAAAAAAAGGCCAGCTCAAGTCAGTTCGCTGGTTATTGAGGCTTGACCAGAGTTAGGTTGAGGCCGTCTCGTGGGGCAATCAGGATGAACCTTTATAGGTGGAGGGAGGAATAGTGATGGATTACTATAGAGCATCCAAGAAAAGCTAGCTCCTACTCTTCCTCCTTCTCCTAAAGGCTATTTAATTTGAATTAGAAATTTAAAAGAAGATTGTGAAAAAAAGAGAGTAAAAACTAGGAATAATGATCATTGACTACGTTTTGGTATCTTACACAATGCTTAACTCATTGTGCTTTAAATCCTAATCACCAAGTATAGAAGTTGCATTCATGATTATGATCTAATGTAACCTCTAAATTTAAAAAGAAAATTGTGAAAAAGAGTAGAAGCTAGGAATAGTGATTACCGAATAAGTCTTGGTATCTTACACAATACTTTACTCATTTCGCGTTAAATCTCCAATACTAAAATTCCTAATCACCAACTATAAAAGTTGTATCTATCGTGCTAAAAATCTGATGTACATTTTTATTTAAATTCAAAGTGGTAATATTTTAAAGTGAATTTAAAGATTATTAGTTTTTGTAGTTGTTTGATAATGTTCAACTAATTAAACTTCATGTAAATGCACAAGAAGATAATCTCAGATCAAAAAGAAAGGGGGATACGGAGAAATTGGTAGATGCTACAGACTTAATTGGATTGAGCCTTGGTATAGAAACTTACTAAGTGATCAATTTCAAATTCAGAGAAACCGTGAAATTAACAAAAATGAGCAATTGCAAGCACGAGCAACAGAGAAGGAGCAGAAGAGGCTTCATGTACCAACAGTTGATAGGTCCACTGGTGAACCAGCTCCATATGTTATTGTAGTGCAGGGACCTCGCAAAGTTGATTTCACATGGTTGTTTTTGGTTAGATGTCATTCATTTGGTTTTAGATTTGATCTTCTTATGGATTATGCTATTATAGGTTAGGAAGTCACTGTTAATTAAGTCTCTCTTGAAGCACTATACCAAGCAAAATTTACCTGAAGTTGGAGGTCCCATCACTATAGTATCAGGTATGGATTGGCTTCCCACCTTGTTCCTTTTTCCGGTTAGCTTAGACCATAAATGAATAATTGGAAGTATTAGAAAGAAAGTATGGATTCACCTGATCACATCTGAGATATTATCTTCGATGGTTTCTGTTTCTCTCATGTTTCGTCTTGATTGTGATTTTTATCTCCTTCAAAAAGGAGGTAGAGAGGATATCAAATATGCTGGAGGTGTTGGGTGGTTGTGGAAATTATTCATTTAACATCTTACAGTATATCCATTTTCTTGTTCCTTATCCTTTTCCTTCAATTACAACAGTAGGCTTTTGAGATGGACTCCGTACTTTAGAGAAAACCATAATTAAATTTTCCTAATACTTCCCCTTAGCCCATATATCATTTCAAGTTTAATGAATGAAATAAACGAGACAAGCTAATTTTCTTGTATAAAGATGTTTTTATGTAGGTGGTTATTTTACTTTCATTTGGGTTTCTTTCAACATCATATACTCTGCATTCAGAATAACTTCAGCTGTTTGGTTTTTACTGGGTTTTGACATTATATTTAGTTCTCCACAAGCAATACATGCCTCCAAAATCAGTTGGGACATGGTATACAGTGAGTGCTTGGTTTCGCGTCCGAGTAATCTGCTGTGGTTGTGATGCTGTTACTGACTATGATATGTATATAAACTGTCATATTGTATTTTATAGCTATACTTTTTTTCTCTTTTCGTTTTTTTGCTATGTGATCGAGGATATGCTTTTCTGCTTTATTGCAATATGTTAGCTACTGGTCTTGTCAAATGTGCACTTAAGCCCAGTAGGCAAGGCACTTTGTAGGATGAATGTTGTGCCTTGCTAAATTGCTGTTTCGGTGGAAGCTCTTAGTTGGTGATTCAACACAAACCTAGGTTAATTATGAAACTCTTGAGTTTTGCCTAAAAGTTGACTCTAAATCATTAAGGTGGCTGGATCAATATAGTGTGAAATGTTAAGGAAACTCGGCAGATGGAAATATTCTAGTCACTACTCCCAAAGTAAGGTGTCAACTTAATGAATTAGAAGAGTAACTATATATGCAGTATTGACATAACTATATTCTATTGCGTTTTACTTGGATCTTTGGTATTGGAAAATTATTGTTAATTCATTTGTGACATTGTAGGTAAGCAGAGACGTTTGCAGTTTATAGAGTGTCCGAATGATATCAATGGAATGATTGATGTGGCAAAGTTTGCGGATTTGGCATTGCTTCTCATTGACGGTAGCTATGGCTTTGAAATGGTGCGCTTTTGTTTCTTAAGAGAAAAACTCTTTAGGATAAGCATAAGATTATTCTAGCGTTTTCTCATTGAATATGTAGCAACTACTCTAGTCTAACGATGGTTTATTCGTAGCATGTTAGGTGAGATTGAATTATATGCAGATATTATCATTAATTTAAGTTCTTGATTCCTCTGTCTTTCAAATTAATCCTCTTTGTCCCGTTTTATTTGACATGCCTTTTCTCATGACATGCAATATTAATACTTGAAGAAAGTGTAATACTTTATTACTCTATACCATGATTTCCTCAGTAATACCTGATCACTTTTAACAACTATTTTCAGTGTTATCTTCTGAAACTATCAATTGAATATGCTAGTTAAGTTATTTAATGGTGTGTTTGATCAAAATCACTCATAGAATAACAGAGGGAGTATCAATTAGATTCCTTACACAAACTTAATTGGTTATATTAGAATTGACATTTGTTGCATGCTTCCATCTTGTTACCAAGGTAACACAGAGGGTGTTATATTCTTCCTCCAGTACCTTTCGCATTTACTGATTGGTGATTTCTGCCAACTTTATTTCCTCTTTGAAAATTTCTCGGTTGATATTTTTTTTGTTGGTAGACCTTGTGATTGGTTTATTTAATGTCACGACCCGAGCTTACACCTTGGACGTGGCCAGCACTCGAGAACCATTGCTGGTCCCCAAACGAACCACCATCCTGACAGACTATAAGCGGAAGACTAACTCAAACTTACAAAGCTTAAAAATTGAATAAAATTCATGAAACTTAAATAGAAAGCTTTAACTCAAAATAAAACTCCGAATAAAATAAATTATTCAACTCGCCATAAAATAGGCAACTTAAGTCTTTAAAACATTTAGTAAAATAAATAATACAGACTTCTCAACTATACTGACTATCTATGAAGCCTCTAACTGATAAAGATGGAAGTCGGGGCAAGACCCACGACATCCTGACTAAACTGAAAAGTAAATGAAATCCTCCGGAAACAAGGAGGCTCAACATAGCTAACTCGAACTCCCGGATGTATAACGAATCTCCTGTTGATGATCCTGAACACGTGTCTGCATCATGAAAAGATGCAGGCCAAATGGCTCAGTACGTGGAATGTACGAGCATGTAAGGGGAATTCTAAAACATAAACATAAGCTTGAAACTTGATAAAAATGAAACATACTTACCTCATTTCAAATTTACTCAACTCAAGGAATACTCAAGGATACTCAAAACTACTCAAACTTACTAAACTCAGAAGTATTCAAGGATAAGATACTCAACTCAGAGATTAGGTACTTAACTCAAAGATATGATATTCGAATTTGGGTACTCAACTCTTAGATACTCAACTCAATAAAAGCAACAATACACATGCAATATATGGGAAGCTTTATAAAACAGTAAAAACAACTTAGTTCGTTAAAGAAAATGCAATAACAAACTCAACTTTACTTAGATAATAAAGTAATATAGTTTCTGTGGGATTTCTCTAACCGACAACCACCACTATGAGCCTAAGTGGTGATACTACGTCTTGTCTACGCTGCTAGAACTGTCCTATACTTTGCCGTCATATAGAACGCTTAACTTAGTGGATCCACTAGCTTATGCTAAAAGCATCTTAAAGATTCATCTAAAAAGTATGATCCTTTACTACCCATGATGCCTACATGGTTTATGGAGACGTGAGTTATCTGAACTCAAACTCGTCCCCATATCGGTGCTCAATACTACTCCCAAAATGTCTTAGCTTATATCTTTGTAAAAACAAAACTTCTTTCTTTGGTTTGAGATAATTACTCAAAATCTTAGCTCAAAAGCTCTCTTGGAGTCGATGTTCCCTTTCTTGCTCAAAACTCTTTTGGAAATCTTAGTTTTCTCTCATCTTAAATGTTAAAACATTTAATTTTTGGAATACTTAGTTCACATATATCATTTTAAAGAAAATGAACTTAACTCTTACTCTTTACTCAACTTCAAAGCTCAAGTCTTAAAACAAAGTTAAAACATTTGTAAAAGATTTCTTAAATTATGGTTCATGCCGATTTATGGACGTGAACGACTCAATGCAAGGTTCTCAATAACCATAGATGGAACTCAATACTTGGAACTCAAGAACTTCAATGCTACTACTCATCTCAAGATTGTTCGACTTATAGGGTTCATGCAGAATTATGGACATGTATAACTCAACTCAAGGACTTCATGGGTAACATGTAATAGTCCCATGATTAGGAATATAATCTCGAAAAAGATTAGGAACTCAATACTCAAGACTTAGAACTTGAAGATACTACTCCTTTCAAGGATACTCAACTTATGGAGTTCATGCGGAATTTATGGGCATGAACAACTCGACTCGAAAGTCTAGATAACAACATGGAGCTCATGTAAACGACTTTTCTCATTCTCATACTTCCTGAAGAACTTAACTCAAATCGATGGTGGATCTCAAAAGATTCACAATTGAACTCAAAGGCTTCCTTGAACTCTACTCTTAACTCTCTCTTGAATGTGAATTATGAATTCAAGATTTTTGGTTCATGCTATGAAAGGTCTCATGATGACAAAGTAGACTCATGAATACATTCTCCTCATTCTCATACTCACTTGCTCGAGTCTTGATACAAGTTATTAGAAATTGTAAAAGACTCCTCACAAAGATTCAAAGGGACTTTCTCAAAAATATTTGAAAGAACTCTCAAAACTTGACTCTCAACTCTACCTTGAATTTGATTTATGTATTCAAGGTTCTGATTTGTGATAGGAAAGATCTCGGGATGTTTAGGAGGGTGTTTAGATAGTTAAACATGAGAAACGGTTGAAAAACACGTTTTGGGGAGTCATTCCGCAACGCGGAGATGCATTAAAATGTTTGATCGAAATAATTTTTGAAACAGTTGACTCCGCGACCTCTCTGCGATGCGGAGCGAAAATTTTCACACGGAAGGAACTGGTCTGCGTCGCGGACCTGGTACCTGTTCCTTGTCTGACTTTTTCTTTCTCGTTTTCTAACCCCAATTCGCCTAGAATTGAACAGTTTCTTCCCCAATCACTTGGATTCGATTACTTAACATAAGTACACTCTAATCTACTCAATACAACCCTCAAAATACTCATATTCATCTCAAGAAATCATCAAAACCCCAACACAACAAGATTTAAGATGAACTTTAAGAACAACACCTATCAAGAAATCATCAAGGACTCTAATCTTTCAACTTTTAAGAATGAAATTGCGCTAAAAATAACATGATTGGCGTGTGAGTGAACAAACCCAACACTATGGAAGCTTACATACCTGAAAGAATCATCTTCTTGAAGGACTTGAAGGAAAATCTTGAAAGATAACCCTAGCCTTAGCGTTTCTTGAAGTCCTTGAGCGTTAAGAATTTTTGGAGTGGATGAGAGGGTTTGATTTAAGAAAACTGATTTACTACACGTTCAGGGCAATTTGGATGACATTCTAAGGCTTTTTAGGACCAAAATACCCTTTAAGAAATAAATAAAACGAGATGGGAGTCGGAATAATTTTTCACCAAGCAGTGAGGTCCGTAATGGCTTCGTAACGCGGAGCCATCACGGAGATACTGCTAGGTTTGAGCGTCGTTAGTAAACATGTCATTAACTTGTTACTCAGAATTTAGCAAACTTGGTGGCGTTGGAAAGATGACTCGAAGGGCTTTAATTTAATATCTTATGGATCTCCTAACTCATCCTATACTAAAAGTTATGGTTGTTTGAAGTTGAACCAAAACTTAAGAAAAACTTGGGAATGACTTGAATGAACTCTCTTTAGTTCTTCTTGAAACTCAAGGTGCTATATCTAGTGACCTTAATGCTTAGGACAATTTAAATTCCTGAGTAAAAACTTACTCAATACAAAGGACGGTTCGAGTCTTAGCTCAAAAATTTTCTGGGGTGTTACAATTAATTTTGCAGGAGACCTTTGAATTCCTTAATATACTGCAAAATCATGGATTTCCTAAAGTTATGGGTGTTCTTACACATCTCGACCAGTTCAAGGATGTTAAGAAGCGTAAAAAGACGAAGCAACGGTTAAAACATAGATTTTGGACTGAGATATATGATGGAGCTAAATTATTTTATTTGTCTGGTCTTATCCATGGGAAGTAAGTCCCTGGATTCCATATTTGAAAATACATGTTTAGCATGCTACATTGATACAATGTAATATTTCTATTTAATTTCTTAAACAATTTTTTGTTAATGAGTATGTACTCTAAATGTGAAGTGCATAATCTTGCTTGGTTTATCTCTGTCATGAAGTTTACTCCTTTATCCTGGCGCATGTCCCACCCCTACATTGTTGTAGATTGATTTGAAGATCCAACTCCCCCTGAAAAAGTGTGCATGGACAACAAGTGTGACAGAAATGTCATTTTGTACGGTTATCTTCGTGGATGTAATATGAAGAAAGGAACAAAGGTCTGTGATGTGAATGCTTTGTTTCTTTTACTTTTCTTGTATTTGGTTGGGAAATAACTTTTAGTACTACAGTTTCAAAAAATAACTTTTTGTACTAATTCATGTTAAATAAAATTCTGATTATGTTATGAACTGGCTGTTTATTGGCATAGAAGCAAAGGTTCGTGCACCCTGTAAGGTCAATTGAAAGTAATATAGTTGCAGAGACTTGAGAGATGACATAGCAATATGCCTAATATCTTATGGAGTGTTGGTTGGCTCTATCGGGCTACAAATAGATGAACTTTAAGAGTGACAATACCACAGATCTGGTTCAAAGACTTAGAGAAAATCATAAAGCTTAACGTTCAAATGCATATTATGTATCTAGTGGCTAATATAGAATATTTTGGCTATTGTTTTAGGAATTTCGCGTATAGAGTGGACCTTTGGCCTTTTTGGTGTAAACCTGTCATCATATGTGAGGAGGAAAAATGAGACTCTTATCAATGTTTTGTAGATTTTGCACAGAGAATCTTTTGTAGCATCCAACATTGGCTTAGTGCTTGGCTATTTCACTTGTGAATAATATTTTCTTTACTTGTCAACAATCAGAGTTTGTGAATTCTACTGTTCGAAGTACTATTGAAAGGGAACAAGTTATCTCCCTTTCATAACAAAGTAGAGAAGACCAGGAAAGATGGGAGCCTTTGGGATACCAACTCACTAGTTGTATAATGATTCATGTGAAGACTTTGTCATTTTATTTATATCTAGTTATTTTAATATGACGTTACAGTTAGTGATTTAGCAGTTTATTTCTCCCTTGTCCATATTCTAAAGCTGCTTCACAGTATGACCAGGTACATATTGCTGGTGTTGGTGATTATAGTTTAGCCGGTATAACAGCATTACCTGATCCATGCTCTCTACCATCTGCTGCCAAGAAGAAGGGACTAAGGGACAAGGAAAAGCTTTTTTATTCCCCCATATCTGGATTGGGCGATCTTCTTTACGATAAGGATGCTGTGTATACAAACATAAATGATCACTTTGTCCAGTTCTCTAAGGTTGATGAAACAGCTGCTGTTGGGGGTCGCAGAGGTAAATATTTCCTCTCTGTTTCTTATAAACCTATTTTTTTTATAAAAAAAATAGACGAATTCCAATTTTATTTGGCTTATGGGAAATTTACATTCCCTTATTTAGTTCAGCAAGATAAATGATATGCCTCAGGCTATCTTTTGGTTATAGCTTCTTTTGTTGTTTGAATTGGTAAGTTCTTATCATAAACAGTTATAGCTTTAAAATTTGCTGCTGTTACCAATTAGTAGGCCTTGAATGTCGTTGCTTTCCTTTGCTTGCTCTGGATTCCTTCCATCCCTATCAGTTGCTCATCATAATTTCTGGCTGAACTCTACTTATTATTGGTCAACGACTTAATAAGACCAAATGTTGATTATGAAATCTTCTCTTGTGCTGGTGTTTGTTTCATCCATTTCCTCCACGTTCAGTCTTTCTCTCTCTTTTGCATTCGGAGGAGTGCTATTTGCTTAGATGGTCTTAGAAGTTGTTGAGAACTCCTATATGTTGTAAAATTTTAGTACATCTTTTTACCAATTGCTTAGACACCGTCGGGACAGGAATGGTCGTTGTTAATCTTATGATCGATTTATAAAAAAACCTTATGATCGATAGTAGTTTGTTGGATTTTGTGCATTTTCACTAAGCCGACCAATTGAAAAGAAAAATTGAGTTATGTTACTGTCACCTCCCTACCATGTTATTACGAAAAATGATCCATACATTTGTCAAACTACATTAGGTGGATGCCAATATCAACTAATGCGTGAAAAAAAATAAAGAAGAACAGGATTATGTTAGGCACAATTTTAATTTTTTTTTTTTCCATAGACTAATAATTAAAAATCTCACCTGTGTCATGCATGGATCTACAACTGGTTTTTTTTATAAACACTGGTAATTTGTATTTTTCAGTATTACGGGCTATGACTAGTGTTCTTAATAATGGATAAAGAAAATATTGGATGTTAAGATCACCTTTTTCTAACATGCTATAGGTTCTTGTTTATTTTTTGGGTCACAACTTTTGGCAAGACACTTTCCCACTCACAAGTATTATCCTCTTGATCTCAGGGAAGGTCAATGATGTCGGAGAGGCTTTAGTTAAATCACTTCAGAACACGAAATATTCAATCGATGAGAAGTTAGAAAATAGTTTTATTTCCCTTTTCGGGAAAAAACATAATCCATCCTCATCAAATCCTCATCAAATCATGCTAAAGCTGATCAAACTAATGATTTGGTACCTGCGGAGCGAGATCAGTCTATCTTTGAACCCAACAGTGATGGATCAGATGAAGACAATGATTCTGAAGATTTGAATGAGTTGGAACCTCTATAGTTGAAGCGTACTCATCCAAAGGAGTCAAAGGACACCTATGATGATAGTTCTGAGGAAGAAGATACTATTGGATCAGAGAAGCACCCAGGATCGAGTAGTAGTTTCAGGGAACATGTTGATTTCCATGACGGAAGAATGAGAAGAAAAGCTATCTTTGATAATGATAATGATTTTGATGAAAAGGTAAGCCAATGACATTCCTGATCAAGTTCCTGTCCTTCTCGTTGTGCCTCATCTTGTCTATGAGGTGTTTTTGTATAGCGGATAAAAAACAAGTAGACAGCTATCTGTACCAGAATATTAAGGAGGAAAGCTTATGCCTCCTTTTTTTCTTTTCTTTCCTATTTGGAGAAATCTGATGAACCTGTTGCTTTCCACCTACGTAAGAGTCCCTGGAAACTGTGCTAGTTTTTTTTGGGAGCAGAGGTTCTTTGCATGAAGAATAGTGCTTTCTAAAACTCATCAATTACCCCTTTCCAATCTTTATATAAACCTCACCTGCATATTATTGTTCACATTAATTTGTATAAGTTGTTACGTCTTCACATATATGCTCTGAACTTAAGTTTTGACCCAAATTACGCTCTTGTATGTCCTGGTTCAGCGTGTGGTGGAATTGGACTTTGATATGCGTATATGTTGTATTTATACTATATCATTAAATCCAGGATTATAGTGAAGCAGATGTCGAAGAGGATGCACAAGACGAGGATTTAAGGACACTGATGTAGAAAATGAAGCTTATCAAAATTCAGGGGATGATGATGATTTTGATACAGATGGTAGGTTTTTTTATCTTCATTTAGTACAGACATCATTCTCTGTGTAGTTTGATCTCCATTTAGTACTTCATCGTCCTCTTGGCCTAGGAGTAAATGAAGTTCCTAACAAAGTGTTTTAGTATGCCAGAAATTAGGATCTCATAGAAGGAGCAGATGAGGTACACTCTAGACTCTACTTCATAGATCACTAATCATCAGTATCAAAAGAAGGAAAGACATTTCACTATACTAAAAACCATAGATTTTGAAATGTAAATCTCCCAATCACCATTTAGCAGTTCATCTCCTTGGTAAATGTGGTTTGAAGAAATAAAAATATCAACAATCATGAAATTTGACAATATTGAAAATCAAGAAACCAGAGATTTAGAAAAGTAAATCTTCTATAAAGAATGAATTTTGAAACAAAAGAGTCAAAATACAATTAAATAAGTCGTTCACACCTGGATCATATCATAAATATGAGTAAAATCCGACAGTTCATATATATAAATCTTGGTCAATTGAAACGTGAAATGTTTACATTCAACTAGTCCCACATAAGCATAATACAAGGAATCAAAACAATTTCGAACAATTGAAACAAATGACAATCAAATGGAACAAATTTAGGATAAATCACTTTTCATGACACATATAATGGATAATCGTAAAAAGAAATTTAGAGTTTTTAATGAATACTGGTAATAAAAAACATTAGAAGAATTAAGGAAAGAACTCACAATGCCCGGGGGTTGAGTTGTCGTAAACAAAGAAGAAGGGGGATAAGCGACTTGAAACCCTAGCGGTGACAAGAATCGTGTGTGGAGAAGAGAGTGGAGAGTGTTCAAGATTGCAGAAATTTACCAAAGAGTTTAGTTTTTATAAAGGAAATACTGTTTGCTTCTTTGGCTATATATATATATATATATATATATATATATATATATATAAGGAAACAAAGTTGATAAAAGGAGGAGAATTTCGACATTTCATTGCCTTGCACAATCTCAAGTCAAAATCTTTCTAGTAATTTTCATTCCGAATAGAGCTGTCAAAATAGGTCTGTTCAATCTAATTCAGCCTAAGCTATGCGGACCAAGGAATTTGATGGGTTAGGGTGGGCCAGCCCTTCATGTTAAAAAGCCTTAAAATGGCCAGCCCAGCCCAACCTTAAAAGTGTGTCACGGGTTGGGGTGGACTAATCCTTCATTGTTTTCAATCTAAATCCGAACTTAAATGTATGTCAATTTGTTAACATTTCTAACATATAATTATATGAAAGTACATATTCAGCACTAACATATCGCTAAACACATTTGAATCAATTCATAAAGTTGTTTTGATTAACATTCTATACCCTCTTCTTCATCAAGTCTGTAAGAGGTAAATTTGCCGGAATCAACATTATATCCAAACTCATCTCTCTTTTGAATTGATGATGTGGTAATTTTGGTTGGATTTATCAGTTGAAGCAGAGACAATATGGCTCAGGACTGATCATTTTTGTTAATTTCTTGGTTTCTCTGAATTTGAAAGTGATCACTTAGTAAGTTTCTATACCAAGGCTCAATCCAATTAAGTCCCTAGCATCTACCAATTTTGCCATATCCTCCTTTCCTCTTGATCTGAGATTATCTTCTTTTGCATTTATATGCAAGTTTAATTGGTTAAACATTATCAAACAACTACATAATAAAAACTAAAAATATTTAAATTCACTTTAAAATATTACCACTTTGAATTTGAATAAAGATGTACAACAGATTTTGAGTAGAAACAAGTGTTTGAACATTTTCACGATGGATACAACTTTTATAGTTGATGATTTAGGAATTTTAGTATTGGAGATTTAACGCGAAATGAGTAAAGTATTGTGTAAGATAACAAGACTTATTCGGTAATCACTATTCCTAGCTTCTACTCTTTTTCACAATTTTCTTTTTCAATTTAGAGTTTACATTAAATCATAATGATGAATGCAACTTCTATACTTATTTTATTTGACAGATATTTAGGCAATAATTTGTGTGATGTAACCGCTTAGTAGATAGTAATTTCAAAGTTTTAGTATTGCTAATCGAATAGTTATTTCTTGAGACTTATTGACATTTGCAGTTAATTCCACTTTGAAATAAAATAAGTTGCAAAAACACATGTTTGCTTTGGTTAGATGTCATTAATTGGGTTTTACATTTGATCTTCTTATGGATTATGCTATTATAGGTTGGGAAGTCACTGATAATTAAGTCTCTTGTGAAACTTTTTAACAGTAAAAGAAGAGAAAATTTTACTTTGAAATGTACCTCTCTCCTTTAATAACAATAACAACATACCTAGTGTAATTGTACTAGTGGAAACTGGGGAGAATGGAGTGTAGGCAGCCTTACTCCTACCTTGCGAAGGTAGAAAGATTGTTTCGCATATATCCTCTACTCAAGTAAAGCATATCAAATAAGATAAATGCATAATAGCGATGCAATTGTTAATTTGATAATTACCTAACATGCTTTAATAATATTACAATTCAATCAAGTGAGTAAATAGGATTTAAGATCCACTAATTGATAATATAAAGCTTTAACTTAAAGATCGGATTGATTGGTTAAAAGATAGAGAGATTTAATTACGATCGTCAATAATTCACGTTAGTATGCTTGATATGGAACGTGATAATTGCGGTTTTAGTATCATTTTATTTATGGATGTTAATTCACTTATTTACACCTATAATTATTTTTTTACTTGATTATTATGTTATCTAATGGTGTAAAATTTATTATACTTATATATAAAGAAAGAAGAATAAATATTGGTTTCTTTCTTATACAAGTCAAACTGCTCGACTTGATTATTTTGTTAATTCCTTTTATCAACTTTGTTTTCTTATATATATATAGCCAAAGAAGCAAACAATATTTCCTTTATATAAACTAAAATCTTTGCTAAATTTCTGCAATCTTGAACTCTCTCCACACACGGTTCTCGTCACCGCTAGGGTTTCAAGCCGCTTTTCCCCCTTCTTCTTTGTTCACGGCAACTCAACCCCTGGGCATTGTGAGTTCTTTCCTTAATTCTTCTAATGTTTTTTGATTATCAGTATTTATTAAAAACTCTAAATTTCTTTTTACGATTATCCATTATATATGTCATGAAAAGTGATTTATTCTTAATTTGATCGTCATCTGTTTCAATTGTTGGAATGTGTTTTGATTCCTTGTATTATGCTTATGTGGGACTAGTTGTATGTAAATATTTCACGTTTCAATTGACCAAGAACTATATATATGAACTGTAGGATTTTACTCAGATTTATGATATGAACTATGTGTGAATGACTTATTTAATTGCCTTTTGACTCTTTGTTTCAAAATTCCTTCTTTATGGATGATTACTTTTCTAAATCTATGGTTTCTTGATTTTCAGTATTATGAAATTTCTTGATTGTTGATATTTTTATTTCTTTGAACCACAGTTACCAAGGAGATGAACTGCTAAATGGTGATTGGGAGATTTACATTTCAAAATCTATGGTTTTAAGTATAGTGAAATGTCTATTCTTCTTTTGATACTGATGATTAGTGATCTATGAAGTAGAGTCTAGAGTGTACCTCATCTGCTCCTTCTATGAGATCCTAATTTCTCGCATACTAAAACACTTTGTTAGAGTGGATTAGGCTGTCTTTCTTTTGATTGTTCACAAGTATACTTTGAGGGAGTTTATGCTTTAAATTTTCGGTTGTCACTAACAGCGTGCTTTTTGTGCAGAAAAAATTAAATGGAATTGTTGAAGGACAACATGATGACTATTAGCTCTGATGAGTTTGAGAATAATATCATGGCTGATGCTGAGGAATTTTCTCCAGCTATTCAACAACAGGAAAGTGAGACTCGCAAGGTATCGTTTACTTCCTCTCCTATTTTTTTTCGTTTTATATGAAGAACAATACTGAAACTTATTTATTTCGATACAACAACAACGTACCCAATGGAATCCCACAAGTGAGGTCTGGGGAATGTAGGATGTGACTTTGGGGGGGGGGGGGGGGGGGGGGGGGGGGGGGGGGGGGGGGGGGGGGGGGGGGGGGGG
>JAJOOR010009253.1:0-21498 GCA_036250505.1 Solanum acaule
TCTTAATTTATATGGCATTGATAGAATTTAAAGTGTCAAATAATTGTTAATTATTGTAATATATAATATGGAGTATTTAAGTCATTTATAGTATAGTAGATTAATATATAATATGGAGTATTTAAGTGGAAGGTGGTGGGGCCCACTTATAAATATATTGGATATTAGTAGTGATTCTTATTGGAACACATGTTGAGGTGTGGTGCTTGGTTATTCACACTTATATATAAGTAGTAGATATATATGATATGATGATTATTTGTTGGTTTCTGCTATCCAAAATGCTTATGTAACGTAACAACCCTTTGTCGCGCCGTAAGATTGAAAAGCGGACAGGGGAATTAACCTATAGGCAGAGTTTTGCAGGCATCAATCAAGGTTAATAAAGTAGTCACGACTTGCACTATAATGTACAAAAGCCCTCTACCCCCACCAAAAAAGTAAAGAACTCGTGGTGCCTACACAATCGTGATTACTAACACAACTACCCACCTCTTCCCCTTCTCCCTATAGATGATGTATGTATATGTCTATTTCTTGATAGTCCAAACTTTATTAGGGCATTTGAGTGTGTCATGCTATCAAACTTTCATAATTCAAGCAATTGCTAATATGATGTGGACTTTCCTCTGTATTAAAATTTGAAACAGTGATGCAACTTTGAGCTAATGTTTATAGGACTTCCACCTTTTCCCAATTTGAAAGGGCATGCATCTTTCAACATCTTACATTACTTGTACACTATAGAAAATATATAATAAAGGAACCAAAATTAACAAGCTGTGATTAGATAATTTGAAAATATAGTAGTATCTACTTAGAATACATAATCAATGTCCTTTTTCCCAAACCTTACGCATAATGGGAGGTTAGTGCACTGGGCTTCGCTACCTTTTATTTTATTTTTTTCAAAACCAATGCCCTGCTAAATGCATGAATTCTTAGTTGTGTGCTGAAGTTAATTGCATTATTAAGATGAGTAGTTAAGAGATGATTTCTCATAAATGTGACATTTTGTTACCTGTGCATAGTTGGTCAGCAGAAATAAATTCAATGAAACTGTTATTGATTTCATCACCATAGTTCATACTGCAAAGAGTGAATTATGCGTTAATTAGTGCCTGAAAATTTAGCTGAAACAAGTAATGGAACATTAATTAACAAGTCCAAAATCTCAGGTAGAACAAGATTGTCCTCTAACACTCTGTTTGGATCATTGTTACCCATTGTATTGTATTGTATCGTTACTATACCTACAATGCTTGTTTTGATTATTACTTAAAATGAATTGTATTGTATTGTTAAATTCCGTTATTACGTAACAATGAAAACCCCCATTTTATGGAATAACTAATTTGGTGTGTTTCCATTGTTACTTAATTTCTCTTTCCAATTATATCTTTACATAATATTTCATAGTACCATTTTACCCTTCACCTTATATTATTTAATTCTAGTCAAACCTCCTACCCTAGAATAATTAAGGATATTTTAGTAAATTTATAAATTACAATACAATACAATACAGTCAAACTAAACAATAAAAATGTTATTAAACAACAACAAACAATACAGTCTACCCAAACATTGTATTTACCATACAATACAGTACAATAGATAGTACAATACATTATGAAACAATGGAAAACAATGATCCAAACAGAGTGTAAGCGGTCGTTATGCAGATATTCTTAATTATGTAAGGATTAGTTATATAGGTATTAATAATGCACGGATAAGTTAAGTTGAGTTAGTTATTCTTCTTCTAACTTGAATACGTAAATTTCTCATAACTTAAACATGCCTTAGTTATGCATAAAAGAAAAATGAGAACCTGCTTAATACATGATAACTCATGTATAACTATGCAAAATTGATCAGATTTTTCCTTTGTTAATACTTTAGCTCATATATGTCTTTACTTTGATCCAAATACGTCCCTATTTTAAAAAATTTCCTCACTTAACCTAATAACAAATTAATTAGTCAATAGGCATCATATTTTAACACACATCATAATTATAATAGACCAAGACTTATACGAGGTCCATGTGAAGGGCATAATAGTATAGGATAAAAATTGGGTCTCACTATTGAGCCAACATCAATTCGACACATGAATAATGGACAAATATATAAAAGGGGTATTTGCCTCGTTTATCTGAGCTAGCCAAAAGAGAAAGCAAATTCAATAGAACCTAATTCACTTGTCTTTAATACTATTTTTATAAATCTAACTTAATTTGCATCCATACGATTTATTCGAAAAATAATGATGAGTATTATGATGTATAACCAATTTACTTTACTTTTTGGGAAGTAGACATTAGGTCGACCAAGTTTGAATTTTAGAAAGCATATTCTTGCGAGTTCCGAATCTTTCTTTGGCCTCACCAACTTATTATTAGGTTTGACCATAATCTGAGTTGCCATATAATAATTATATATAAATAAATAATAACTATTAGTTCAGTAACAATATGAAAATCTACTCCGAAGAAACGGTAGGATGTCAACGATCCAATATAAAATTAATTAAAAAGGTGATTCTGAATTATAATTCATGGATACAATAAAACATCATTGTATTTATAACTCATTTGTGGTATTCATAAATTTAATTTAATTTAATATTAATAAATTTAGTATTACCTCATGTCCTTATCACATTCTTGCCTAATATGTAAACGTATCATTTAACTTAATTTTAATTAACATTTACGTTTTTCAATTATGGGTGTGCACAATTAGAAAATAATTAAACTTGAAAACAAGTAGACACATACACTCTACATGATATGATACATGTAGAACGCCACATAGGACATGAATTGCTTGTCATATATAGCATGCTATGTAGGACACATGTAGTATTAACCACATGTCATAATATTTGAAGAACTATAAAAGTTTGTTATCAATGATAACAATAAAAAAAATAAGTCAATTATTATTTCTAAATTTAAGAACTCGTCACTATTTTTTAAACGAATTAAAAAGAAAATGATATATCATGTAAATGAATCGGAAAGGGTTAGTAATAACTCTTTTGATCTTTCAATTATTGATAAATTCAAATTCTGGTTCTTGTAATATTTGATTAAGCATAGTTCAATTACTTGATACATTCACTTTTGATTTCTTTACTTATTCAATTGTCTAACTGATCATGTGTTATATTAAGTTTGTATTATTATACATATTTGAAGAACCAAAAGCACATGACGTTAAATCATATATTACAAAGATCAAAATCAAAATTATCGGAACCAACGGAGTATATGGGTAGTTGGTGCTAGAAGGTAGAGGTGCAGTATGTTAGGTGGGTGGAAATGGAATTAGCAGCCATATATTATTGAACAAACATTATAAGCACGTGACATTAAAGGGAGGCACGTGCAGGAGTTAAGTTATATTAATGGCTATTTTTTGAAGAGTTGCCAAATAAATATGTTTGTATTAAAATTAAAAGTCAGTTGTATTGTTGAGACTCGAAAGGGTTAGGTCTCTAAGACCCCTTCAAGGGTTATCTACTAACAACCATTTATTAGCTTTGAATTCAACCTTTCACTATTTACATTTTTTTTTAAAATGTGATAGATTAAATAAATAAATATATACACTATAGTCCCATAACATGAAATAAATGTGATTGATTAATAATAAAGTATATATTAGTCCCATAGACATTTGCTTCCCTTTCTTGTGATATATGAGAATCTCTAAAGGGGAATAGGATTTGAAAGTCATTGTTACGAAATGGTTATTATAATAATAAAAATAAGCGTTAAGAATATTTACTTATCATGGTATATTTACATGTTATAATAGGCAATTTGGTGTAAATTTTGCATCTCAAAGAAGTTCACATGTAAATAATTTTTAAGTGATAGTAATTTCTATATTAAATATATTAACTTGAAACTATAAAATAATGATGTATGATTAAGTATTAAATTATATTTTCACCCTAATTCACTAACCACATTCCACTCACAAAATTTCAAGGGAAAATTCAAATATAATTTTTTCCTTTTTTATTTAGGGAATTAGTACATGTTGGTCAAACGGGTAAAACTTATCCGCACCGGGTGTTTACATCATGCCAATACATGCATGTCATGTGTTTAAATTTATAGTTCATTTTTCTTCATTAAATCATGTAATAATGGAAATTGCATTGATTTGGTGTAAACACCCGGTGCGAGAGTAAGTTTTTTCCTCAATTAATATAAAGTGTTTGTGTTTGACAAAACAATTTGTGTTTGTGTTGGATCAAACTTTCAAAGAGTTTGTGTTTTTCAAAAAATATTTTTGAAGAAAACAACAGTTCACACTCAATTAATATTTTAAAAAATACTACTTATAGAAAAAAATATCTTTTTCAGCTTCTATTTTTTTTATATTAAAAAAAAATAGTTTTTCTAAAATCTTGACCAAATACTTCGAACTCTAAAACAAATAAATAATTTGACTTCGCATAAACTTGACCAAAAGGGTTGTTAGTTGACAAATATCAAAACTAAAGTAGAGATTGCTTTACAATTATGACAACATCTTCCCTAAAATCGTTATTCATATGTCTAAGTTTTTAATGAAAGAAAAAAAGTTTTTTCATATTTTGAAAGTGAAAAAAGGGGGAGTCAAAATGGGAATAGAGGCATTACCTACCCACATATAGAGACACTATATTATATTCTTCATTTCTTCTCAACACCCAATTGCCAACTGCATATACACACTTTCTGGGAGAAACTTCTTGGCTTTTCTTTCTTTCTTTTTCAAGAAAACGATTTCTCCTAAGCATCCCATCATTTTCCCTCTTAATCTTGATTTGTCAGACACTTTTTACCCTATAAAAACTGAATCTTTATACCATTTGTTGCATGTAATGTGAAGCATTTTTTTTTACCATCTTCTTCTCCGCCAACTTTTCTTGATATAAACTCAACACCCTTTTTCGTTTTCCCCCATTTAACCGCACCAAAAGAAGGAAAAGAAAGGGGGGAAAAACAAGATTTTTCTTGGGTAGCATCGTTTCCATTTTCTATTGCTTTAGTTTCTTCACCAACTCACAAGCATCTTCTCGCATCGTTACTTTGGCTGTATAAATAAGCGTACGATCTCTGATTAATTCTCTGTATATTCTGCATTTTCTGGTGTTGATCTTAACTGGGTTTTCTTTTTCTTGGTTATGTGAGCTCTGTTTTCATTTCGATATGTTCGATGTTAGTGGGTTGATTTGTGATTTTTACGATTTCTGCTTTTACCTGTTGGTGTAATGTGTGTATGATTTGATATGGGCTAACCCCACTTTGTTTAATCGATGTCATATCTTGTTACTCGTTAGTCAGTGGGTTTTGTAGTTCTTAATCTTGAATTAGATCTATCTTGATTGCTAATTTTATTGGTAACGCTTAGTTATTCAATTGATGGGACTTTGCTCTATGCTTTTCCTTTTGGCATTGTTTGTGTTTATTGCACATTCATTTTCATCTTGATGTAGAAATTGTTCCTATGAAAGAGGGCAACATTTTGTGTTGAACTCTTGGAACTCACGAATTAGTTCTCTGTTTCTCTGAGTAACTGTGTTTTACTTTCTTGTTACATCTTTACCGGTCGAAAACTTGAAATGTTGCTGTTTTTTATTTGCATGAACTTCTCATTGACAATTATGGTTTCTCTGATCTCAGAATGGCTGCAACGACACTTTACCAATCGGTTGGGACTCTTCAGTCTTGTAGAAATAATGGTAACTCTGGATTGTGTCCTGATTATGGGCATGTTTCCTTTAGATCGGTGTCCAAGGGTTTCAAGGTTGATGTGGGATTGTTGAGAGGAGGAAGTTTTTGTTCTAGAAAGAGAAGTACTTGTGTAATTCAAGCCTCTGCTTCTCAGGCTACGGTTTTCGATGAAGCTTCAGCACCATCAAGTGCCACCACCAGTGACTCCAACAAGAAAACAAGTATGATAGTCTATCTCTTGAACTGTTATTTTCAAATAATCATAAGCACATCATAAGATAAGAAGAATCTGTGATCATTTCTTTCATTATCACGTTAAGAAGTAATGGTTCCCCTTCCTAGAAATGATTTTCGTGGGATAAATTATATGATTGTTTTAAGCTACTCTGCAGCACCACATCTGATTCCCATCTTCCTTATTTCCCTTCAGGTGAAGCTGCTTTGATCCTGATTAGACACGGTGAGTCTATGTGGAACGAAAAAAACTTGTTCACTGGTTGTGTAGATGTGCCTTTAACTACAAAGGGTGTGGAAGAGGCCGTTGAAGCTGGGAAACGAATTAGCAATATACCTGTCGACATGATCTATACTTCTGCTTTGATTCGTGCTCAAATGACTGCCATGCTTGCCATGACTCAGCACCGCCGCAAGAAGGTAATTTTGTGGTTAAAGCTTGTAACATTTGGACTTTTCTTACTTTCATTTCACAAGGGTAAGATGTGTTTGGGGGAAACTGTATCATAATAGATAGAAATATTATGGTTTGTTTAGAAGCCTAGTGAGTTTGCCTATACATGCTTTCAAACTCCAGTAGACTCCTTTCGGTTTGGTTTATCCTTCTGCTCTGAACTGTTTGAGACTTCTGTATTGGTAGCCTAAAATATTTATCATTGCCACTTTCATGTCAATTTTAGGTGCCAACTATCATTCATGAAGAGAGTGAACAAGCAGGAGCTTGGAGTCAGATCTTTAGTGAAGATACCAACATGCAATGTATACCAGTTGTAACAGCTTGGCAACTAAATGAGAGAATGTAAAAACATCTTCTCCTTCCTAGGTTATTTTTCCTATATCTTTATATATCAGTTGATGGTTCTGATGTATGACTTTGCTATTTTGTAGGTATGGGGAATTACAAGGTCTTAATAAGCAGGAAACAGCTGATAAATATGGAAGTGAGCAGGTTCATGAGTGGCGTCGTAGCTATGATATTCCTCCTCCAAACGGAGAAAGTTTGGAAATGTGTGCAGAGAGAGCTGTTGCCTACTTCACAGAGCACGTAAGCTGAAGCATATTTCTGTTCCATCATATTATCAATCCTGTTTTAGGTTTTTTGAAATGACATTGTTGGCTTGTTGCTGTAATATTGCAGATTGAACCCCAACTGGCAAGTGGAAAAAATATAATGATTGCAGCCCATGGGAACTCATTGAGGTCCATCATTATGTATCTTGACAAGCTAACATCCCAAGAGGTGGAATTTCAAACTTATTGGAATCTCTTACTTTTTTTTTGTCTTGTCCTGTTAGGAAACATTACGAATTGAAACTCTTCTTATCAGGTTATAAGTTTGGAGCTTGCCACTGGAATCCCCATGCTTTACATATTCAAAGAAGGAAGGTTTATTCGCAGAGGAAGTCCTCCAGCCCCAACTGAGGCAACAGTCTATGCTTATACGAAGGTATGCAAATTCTCAAAGTTATGTTTGAAGTCGTTTCATCTTTGTCTAGACATCACATTCTTGTTTGACGAACAGTTAGATGAAAGTGAAGCCTGAAAGAATCCTGTTGATCAACTGGTTAATTTGCTTTTAAGGGAATGATTTAGGAAAAATAGCTTTGAATATGCAAAGGTTATTATTGGGCATAACAATTGGGTTATAGCACAAAGTTGAACTTCATTTAGTTTGCTAAACAAGTATGAAGCTTCATATAGTTAAGAATCGGAAAATTAGGTTGCTGCTGCCTCTAACAAAGGCCAAACAGCGGTGCTTGCTTCTATACTTTGGAGTTTCATTTGATCTAAGTTGTCTGAGTAAGAATCCTCAGGTTCTTACCTCTCCAAGAGTACAGAAGAAATAAGTCAAAAAGGAACATAGTAAAATGCAAAGCAAATAGTGTTTACATTTGTTAAAGTCCTGCATTTTAGCATTTCGCCGATAATAGCTAATTGATTATCTTTGTATGACCAAGTACTCCTTTCTTTTTCATAATCACAGAAATTGGCTCAGTACAGACAAAAGCTAGATGATATGTTTGAGTAACATGACAAGGTATGGCGATTTACTGGTGTTCTATTCCTTGAAAACCACCTGCTATGATTCTTGAGTCTAATTATCTCATTGTTTGTGCAGGGGTTTGCTTTCAGTTGAAATAGATTTGATATGCCTCTTGAAGACTAGTTTCTCTTGCAAATGGGAGTGATTTGTTTTTCGTTTAATGTAGTCTTGGCATAGATAGGCCAAACAAACTCGGACACTTTTAGCCTTTCATACATGTTGTTCTATATGTGAATTGTAATGTAGAATATGTTGGTTTTGATCAGTATGAGTAGACAGATTAAAGACAATGAGTCTACTAGTGTTTTTGTTCATCTATACAGCTTATAAATAAGACAGTAGAATTTACATGGGGTTTCTTTTTCAGCTAGCTATGTCGTTCCATCTGCATTATGCTATTTTCCGTTAATGTGCGTTGCATGTTAATCTTCAATTTTTATTTTAAGTTTGTACCACAAAATAGTTTAATCAGAAAGATACTTTAATTAAACGCTATATCACTTGAGGAATTATTTTTTTTCTCCCGAACCCAACACATCAACAGGACAATGACAAATTAATATTCCAACTGCAACTTCAATCATTTCTTCTGCTATCAACTATACACATCAGTAAAATTCACTCTCCCTGGGTACCTTAGACGTGCTAATTTGAAGCACCTTGTAGCTTCCTTGAAACCAATTTGATGGCGATGAATGAACTGCCATTTCACAAAAGCTACTGTCTCCACATTTTCTTGTCTTAAAGAATTGACATACATCCAAAAGAACTACCTAGTATAAAGAGGCACAACATTCATTTTATAGCATATCACTCATTACATCACCTTGATTAAAACGTTCTCTGCCGAGTACACTTCAGTTCTGAACCATTTGGAGAAATGGTTAATTTGCCCATCTAGTTACACTGCTTTAACATTCGCATTTGTACCGTCAGTTCCAGGCAAAGTTTCTTCAATTGATAATTCCTCTTCATCAACATCAAGAGAAGGTTTCTCTACTTTCTCATTTAAGACTTCAGAATCAGAATTTGTTGGCTCTAAAGAGGGGCCAGCTGTCACAGTTGGTTGTGCATTTGATGCAGAATTATCGTCTTTCTTCCAGAAAGCAGACAACTTTTTATCATCTTCTCTCATCCTCTCGGCATATTTATTGACATCAAAATCAGCCTTATCATCTCCGCCAAATGCAGACTCCACCAGACTCATGTCAAACAGTTCTTCCATCATTTTCTTGCTGTTGGGGTCATCTGAGTACATAAATTGGACTTTGCTCGCAGTCTTTGGGTCCAAAAAAGGCTTTGCTAGCTGCACCATTTAGATAAAATAAAATAATTGGTTGCCTGCTAATCAAATGTTGATGCTGCAAATAAGGGATGTTGTCATCTTAATATTTGAGAAAACAGAGTCCAAAGGGAATCCATTGGAATAAAGCAAATGTAACCTTAAGTAATGCAGTAACTTCAATGCTTAAAATCAAAGCAGACACATATTTTCGCTCTAATGGTTGCTAAATAACCCAACCAAATCTTGGGGGAGGATAAGTAATTAATATATAACTCATACTTTCCTGCTTTTATTATTCATCTGTCAACAATCCTGGGTCCTCTGTTCTTTCTTTTCTTCAGAAGGCCTCTTATCTTTATCCAGTTATTTTTTCTTGATCAAGTAAAACTAGCTTTCATCAAAAGCCCTGATTCAGTTCTCACATGCCGTTCTTTCCTCACTTAACTTTTTAAAGTTTATCTGTTTCAGTGAGTGTTTAGATTTCGTGAAAATAGAAGTCCATGATCATCTGATTGACAACATTGTCCTCTTTCTTCTTACTCTATTCCATGCATCGCAATACATGAATTAAGTTTTCTACTGCAGACACTAGCCTTCAAAGTTTCAGCATTTCTGTCCTTCGGGAAAGCCATTGTTTGCACCAAAATCCATCAGCCATCTTACGCACGACTGAATTTCTAAAAAGTAATTACAACTATGCAAGACATGCAGACAATGTCTTGGAGTCCCAGAAAGCCAGAAGTAACTACAACTTTGGCTCAGTTTAGGCAAACAAAGCTAATCCCAGTCTGCATGATAACAAGCTACTAGCAAACTCATAGACCCAGAGTAAAGGACTAGGCATACAGAAGACTGATAGAGGAGTATTAAAAAGTGATACAGCTCATATACCAATTGCAAACACCAATTGACCATGTCGTCAGTTATGCAATTCTCATGACAACCCCATGCATGAACATTTTTCTTTGGCATTTACCTGACAGTGAGCCTCACTGATGCAATCTTAAGATACCAAAAGATATCCTTTTATCTGGTGTCAGGAAATCTTTTATTGTCAAGATGATCTTTAGTTTCAATATTAACATTGAGGTCACAGTCCATGCCAATGATTATAATCAAAATTTATTCAGTACACATTATAAAGAAGTAGAACCCTGTAGTGTAACATTCACAAAATTAACAAGTGCTAACTTAAACAAGTTTGAGGGCAAATTACCTTCCAAAATGGTTCAAATATTTTGGGTGCATCATATAAAATAGCTATCCCCAGTCTTTCAGGATAATAGTCTTGCAAAATATGAGCTGTTTCTTTTGTCACCTTGATTGAGAAATTTGGCAGAGTGTATCCATGAAAATCAACCAACCAGATCATCTGTTCCTGGTCTTCTGGGAGATTTACAACTGCGTTTTCCATGCAATATACTAAATACTTCATCTGTCCTTCTACAGACTTAGAGTTCTGCAAGGAGAGACTCAAAATGTTATCAAGCTTGTGTTAGTTCCTTGTAGACAAACATTAATCAGTATAACTTATTAATGCAGTTTTTGAAGTACATTTCTTAGTTGCTGACAGACAGACGAGCATAATCAATTTGAATCAAGTTCATGAAATAGAGGTAATATAAATAACACAAAAAGAATGATACAGACATTGTAGCTTTGAGGCCTATATAACTGAGTTTAAATGGTTTTAAATGTTCATTTTCCTTGCAATTATTATCTCAATTAACCAATTGGATAAGAAAATCATAAGCGATATGATTGTAACACACAAGTATTTTACCCAAGAAAGAAAAAGCAAAACTGAAACCTACCTGGCAACGAGGTCTCATGACAAGAACTGGCCTCCCATGCTTGTCTTTATAGTTTGACCTATAAACTTTGCCTGTTTCTGCTTCACTAGCCACATCATCCTGTATCAAAGAAATGCTTTTAAAAAAGAAATAAAAAATAGAAAGAAAGAACAGAGGATACTTTTATCAACATGATCAGTACAAATACTACTATCACGTTTCAAGGTTACAATCCTGCAGATACAGACTGAGGTAATGCACAAAACAATTTATCGGAAAAAAAATGTCACCGATAAATAATAATTATGAAGCAGATCATGCCAAAGGTCTACCGATTGAGGAGGTGTAAATCTCAAAAGAAGTTAATTTTAATTAATAAAAGCATCATTCTTTCTCCTCCACAAAACAGAAAAGGACAAGAAAAAGAAAGAAAGACCCATAAATGCAGGTTCCAAAAGTTCATCAAGAAATAAGTGTCAAACAAGCATCTAGACACTTTTGAAGATGGTAAAAAAGAACATGACAGAGAGAGGGTTCAGTAACAGTACCCAGCGAATTTCTTCAGGCTTGAAATCCAGTCTCCACTTCAGGGACGCTTTAAGCATCTTAGCTGCCTTCTTCACATTCCAGCTTTGAGCTGCTAAATATCTTGAAATGGATGCATCAGAACAATAAAGGGCCAACTTACCTGAAAGCGGCCCAATCAACTTTCTCATCTCATCAATCTGCTAGGAATAAAGTACAGTTTATTAGCACAATCCAGCTTAAAATCATGGACGGAACTTTAAAAATTGAGATACCTTGTTCTGTTCTTCTTCCGGTCTCAAAGAATTCTCAAAGCCATTTGGCGTGGATTTTGTTGGACCAGTACTCATAGTTTCAGGGAACTTTACTGGTGTAATCAAAACTATTCAACCACTGCACACTGTAATGAAAATGACTACAAAGTAAAGTTTCATTGTAATAGTGCAGCCTGACAAGAACACAGCTATTCTAAGATATTGATGAACTCAAGCAAGAGCCAAGAATTGAAAGGAACCCCTCCCCTCATAAATGTAGCAGAAAATAGTTGCAACTTTTTCATTGTCTTATCAAAATCTTTTTAAGATCAAAAAATAAAAATAAATAAAAGCCCATATAATTATTTATTCAGGCAGCCCTTTGTTGTCTAGGACATAAAGGAGAAGAGAACCATTTCCCCGTTAGAGTGATGAAGAAATACCTCCTCGTATTAGCAACTGTGTGGGATTGCAAATTCTGAACATAAACCTTGAAGTTAGGACCATCTCAGAAATGACATTAGTTGCACGAAGTTTATATCACATTTACAAAACATTCCTCGTATCTGCTTTTCCTTTTATAATGCTAACAAGAAACTTGCTGCCTGTTGCTTGCAACTTGTGTAACCAGGATAATCTATTGAGCACTATATAGTAGATGACAAAACCTAATCAACCTTCATTGGTTCATGGGACTCATGCAGGGAAAGGTATAATCGCCTAGCAGTGACCACAATTTCTTTGTATCACCTCATTTATCATCTTTGACTAGGTATTTCATGTATATTTACTACTAGCCTTAACATGCTTTCATTTGTTAGCTTCCGTTGAACTAACATCGGAATTTGAATATTTTGAATGTTTAGCCCTTAAACTAGTAAGCCATGTTAAAAAGCATGAAAAAACTCATTATGTATCTTCATCATAATATCTTATGATATATCAGATTAAAGATTTTAGTTCCTCTACCAGTACATTAGCACCTCAACGTGGAACTCACCAGCAGTTTGCAACAAATCTTCTGATATTGATATATGAAGTCCAAAGTCAAAACTGATGACATTCTAAGCTCTAACTAGAAAATGATAATAAAGCATTCTCTTTACCCACACTTCCTTGATCAACACTTAATACTAGACACCACCACCACAAGTTTAGCACTCCCCTTTCAATTGCCAAATATGTCATTAAGCCATTTAGGCATCACATGCTATGTCGTAACAAGATATTTGACGGATAAAAACTCTACAGAGCAATACGTTTGGTATAAAATCTTCAAATTACCAGATTGAAAAGTCAAGATTCAAACTAAGAGAAGCTTTGAGGAGGAAAAATGTGTTAATGTCTAACATGATTTCCTGTTCGCATTTCCAGACAGCAACAGGTAAATGTCAACACGAAAATATTGCAATGTCCACTAAGTTGTTAAGGAACAATATAAACCTAGATTAATGGTTTAGCTGCAAGAGATCAGAAACAACATTTAAAATCTATCAAGCTCTTCTTCATTTCTACTATCATTAAGGAACTTGTTATTGATGAAATGATAGTCATCAATCATCATCCATTAAATCAGTTCGCTCAAACACGAGTAGCAACTTTAGGTGAAGCTGCCATGTCCAGAGGTAATATTCGAAGTGCACATCCTCATTTCAGTGATTCTTATTCCCAAAAAAACAGCACTTCACTTTTTCTACCAAAAAAAAAAAAAAAAACCACCACCACTTTACTTTTCTTACATTCTTGACGTAGCCTGAGATTTACACAACCAAGACCAAACCTTGTAATTGAAAACTTCCAATTGCACAAACTTTCCAGTATACAGTGCAAACATCAACAAGTTACCCTCTTTATGGGGTTTTAACATAATTTTTAAGTCCAATTATCCAACTCATCACACCACATAAGCTTATTTTTCTTTCTAACCAACTAACTCATGATTTCTAAAAGCCAGAAATCAAGATTCCTATAGTTGTAGTGATCACAGAATTCAATAAACAGGCATCAAAACAGAGTGGATGCTCAAGAAAACAAAAACCCAGAAGAGAATTGAGTAGTTGCTACCTGGGTAACTGTAAATTTGAAGAATTGGATAAAGTTCAAGAAGATCTCCTCAATAATCAAGAACCAGAGTCCACTGGAAGAAGATCAGTTTTTGGCAGAGATTAGAGAGATCATTATACATTATACAGTTTTTGGCAGAGATTAAACAAACATATATATGATGGGAAATAATCCTCATATTATATTATAATTTAGATGTATGAATAGAGCTCACCATGTGAGAAAAATCTGAAGATAGTCCCTACTGGTGACGATGAAGGACAAAATGGTCAAAATCGTAAAATCCTGAATCAGCAAGCAGGTAAGGTAATTTACTTTTGGTCCCTCAAAGTCTTTTTTCAGTCCGTCAAGTTGACTACTTACTATTATTCTATTCTTTTTAAATTTATTTAGTGAATTTTATTCAATATATTTAATTGTTGTTATGTCGCATTTTAAAGTTTGTTTTTCATAAAATTCGTATAAAATATCATGATATCAAAAAGCTCATATCGATATAGTACGTGGTATGTAGGGGTGTTCATAGTTCGATTTGGATCGGTTATTGGTTAAAATCAAAATCAAATCAATCTAGTCGGTTTTTTAAATTTCTAAAACCAAACCAAATCAAATGAAAAAAATAACCATCGGTTTGGTTATTGATGGTTTGGTTCAGTTTTTCTGATTTTTTCAGTTTGAAAGTAATAAATTTTTGAGGACATACATATCTTGATAGACATAAACACCTAGTACATGAACAATCCACCGAAAAACTATTGTTGGTTCAATTAAGTAATTAAACAATACTAAAGTTATCATTACACGAATAAAGTGATTCAATTAAGAATAGTTGTAACTATCTTATGAAATGTATGGTAGGTAAAGACTAAAGCAATGGATTTTGATGGACTTGGACTTATGATTGTAATAGATGGACTAAAATTTACGTGTTGGGCTTGAGAAAATGGTAAAGTTAACAACTTAAGTTACTTGAAATTTAACAAAATATTTATATTTTATTTATGAATAATATATAAATAATTATAAAATTTATATATCTAATTTATCGGTTCGATTTCGTTATTTTTACAGTTATTTTTAATAAAACCAAAACCAAACCAAATAGTGTCGATTTTTCAAAATGTAAAACCAAACCTAACCATATCAAATCAAATATCAGTTTTTTTAATCAGTGTAATTCGAATTGCGATTCGATTTGGTTTTTAACCCATAACCATGAACAACCCTAGTGGTATGTATCCCACCCCCTAACTACTAGTGTGCTATTTTGGCATAGACGAGAACTCGAGAAGAAACGAAAGGGGTAAAATAAAAAAGAGAAGAAAGAAAAATATAAAGAGGACAAAAGTGCAACTTTCAAGAAAATATGTAAAAATAAAATAAAAAATCTATAAAACTATTTTAACATAATTTCTGAAGTGTCAAGTGCAATAGTTTTTTAAAGATTTTCTAGTCGTAATCTTTTTCAAAAGCTCTCATATCATTAAAAATATTTGAAATACTTAAATAAAAAATTCACTTATTAATGTAGATTTTGTTCACATACACCCAATAATTTCTCTCTTTAAGTTAAATTTTATATGATTTGTCACTATTCATGGGTTAATTTGAAAATTAATTATGTGTCATTATATTATAAATTCATATCAATGAGTATATATGGCAATCAAAGCTCAATAATTTCTTTTTGTGTATATGTGTCCTTGAAGCTGTGGATAAAGGTAGCAAAGCGACAAGTAGACGAACAAAGACATTAAATTGACCGTATGTGATTACTTTGTCATCTTTATATTCATCTAGTTGAATCATAATATCGATCTCAGTTGTTGGACTAAAACAGTCTAAAAATATTCTTAATATTTGATATTATCACGCAAGTTTTTTTTCCTAAAAGAATCACATCATTAATTAAGAATACCCAACACCAATATGGGAGTTTGTTCACGTCTAACCAAAGACGGTTCTAAAGAGTCTTATAATAAACATGCACCTTAAGCCTCTAAATTTAAGGAACCCTATTTTTTTTTTTAACATAGTAATAGGAGTAATAGGTTTTTTTAAAAAAAATTGAGGACTTTTCTATTTTGTTTATTGAGTACTGTTTGTAGAAAAAATAAACTTTTCATATAAATAAATTATTAGGAGTTTGACATATCTATAGTACTATGTCTTATGAAAGATTAATTGAATTAACTAGATTATCAATTGAAAATAAATTATTAAAAGAATGATTATAACTTTTTTTTATCAATTTTGCATCTCAAAAAGCTAAAAGAATAGACTTTATAAAAAAATATAATATTTTAAAAAATATTTAAAATCTCCATTTAATTTTAGTTTTAGGCCATTAATGTTCTTGAATGGTCCCTCCACACAACCAACAAATACGTGTAATTGTCTTGTCATTTTTCTCCTTAATATCACTAAAAATTGTGATGTGTATTTCTCAATGAGAGATATTATGTTCACACTCTCTGAATAAAAAATCTCTAGAAGGGAACATTTCCTCTTTCGTGGACTTTATGTTGCGAAAAAAATAGAACAATTTGTTCAGTCAGTTTTGATTACCGAATGAATATATGTAAAAAAGAAGAAAGTAATCTCTCAATATTAGTTTTCGTTTTGTTTTTTTATCATGTGTTTGGTACCAATTTTAATTCCCCGATCAATTTGAATTCATGCAATATAAGGCTTATTAAAGGAAGAAACATTTTGTATCAAGATTTTTTTTATTCCTATGCTCGAATTCGAATCCTCAAATTTATCCATCTCAACATAACTTTTAAGATAGAGTTCGATATTAATATTCACACATGTGATCGTCCAACTCAAAATATATTTATAAATTGTAGAATTAAGTAGTATTTATTGTGAAATCTTCTTGCCGACATATATATTATATATAAATAAATTAGTTTACTCATTGCGTTTGTGATTTAATTTGAGTTTATTGGAAAAACTTAGAAGCTCTTTAAATCAATGTTACTAAAATAATTATGCAATGACATAAGCCAATTAGGTCCTAAAAGCACAAGGACAAACAAAGTTGTTCTAATGAATAATAGAAACAAAAGAAAGTTTCCAACTTGTTAAAATAATACTGTCACCAAGACCTTACAGCATGCAGACCCATATTGACATGCTAACTCTCACAAGGGCCTAGCTAGCCCCCAACTCCCTTTCACCCACTCTGCAATAAATGCACGTACAGATAAATTCAAAATTTAAACTTTGAAAACATTAAATTTAGTTAACATTAACAAAGTTAGTTATAGAATGATAGTATGAAACTAACTATAAATCAATGATAATGGAATCAATTGGATTCACTCCACTACCAAGGCTTACATGATAGTTGTATAAGTATTTTTTTTTTTCATTCCTTATTAGATGTATTTAAACTCAAGTACTGGTATGAAGTCGTCGTTGATAAAAAGCATTTTACTCATTAAAAGTGAAATTTCTCGACATAAAATTGAATTTAATCAAACACCAGAACTGTACTAAACGCCCAATAATAAAAATAGGGACCAATCTCATATAAATTTGTCATACCGACCAATCTCATCTCTCTTTATCTTGTTCCACCTTTTTCATATTAAAATTATAAAAATTGGAAGGATATGGGACTCCCACCTAGATCCTTAATTGTTATGCAAATTCGGATATTCTTTTCTTTATATATATAAGAAAAAGACTGATCTATCCTTGACTTTCGTAACCATTGCTGTTAATTTTAAATATTTTAAATGGGGGATGTATTACTTTATGTTGTGCACAACTACTAGCAATTTTTATTTCTAAGTGATTCTTAGGTTTGACTTTATTTTTTAATTCTGTGAACTAAAAAATTCAGTGGATAATTAATGAATGACAACTCTTTTATAGCTTCTTCTTTTTTTGCCTAATTCTTATAAATAGGAGTGATATTTACAATAATATAGAGCTTTATCTTTGAAACTTAGACACCAAATTCATGTGGTATTTGGTTGAACACGATAATATTTTAAGTTACTTAAATTTTTCATAGTATTTGAAATACGTCACTTTTAATGAATCAAGTAAAAAAATTGTGATATAATACACATATTTGATTTAAACACTTTAACAATTAGCTAACCTGTCCACTTTTGAAGAAGTTAAATAACTAGTTACAAAAAATGAGGTCAGTTTAATTGAACCAAAATTGCACCTAAGGAGTAAGGACATGGCTTATAATTTATATATTGGTCAATGCAATTGACATGGACCCACTGCAACAAAAACAATTTTTAACGTCAATAAATAGATACATTAATAAAGAGTGTTAAAGTCTTTACCGGCATTAGTAAGTGTCATTAGATCTAATGTCGCTAAAGGCTTTAGAGACATATACAAAGAGTACTAATTGCCGCTAAAAATATATATTTAGCGGCAATTAAGATATTATCGTTAATTAATTGCCGCTAAAAACCACCTTTTATGTAGTGACCATGTGAACTAAAGTTAGGTATATTTCTTTTTTAAAAATGAATTGAATTACTCGATATTTATTCGAATGAAAAATGATACTATATAGATACAAAATTAGTAAAGTGTGACACTACCATAACCTAAGGACGCTTCTGAAGTAATTACTATAAGAGATTAACATTTAATCACTTCGTCATATGTATTATATTATTTTTTATTTAAGGGTCGTTTGACTGTGTAAAATGAAATCATGATATGAAATCATATGAGATGAAGTTGAAGTTTTGTTAGGACATACTGCTTGTATTTTTTAGTTGTATTGTTTGTTCATTAATATAAAAACCTAACAGGTTGTGAAAACTATTAAAATTGCTCCAATTTTCTTTTACAATCTTATAAAATAAGCAAAAGTTCATAATAAAAATATAACGCATTATCACAAAACTATTCTAAAGAAATACAACATTTATTGATCGAACTTAAGTTTAATAACATATAAAATTGAACACGAGTTGTTTGTTTACCACATTGTTCTAGAATAATCCTACATATTCTAGAAACTCTTTATGGTTTGAAAATAAGACACAAAACAGATACTAACATAACGATTTATCAACTAATTTGTTCAATTTCAAACATACACAATCTTTTGCCCTAAAATAAATTCCTTTTAAAAAAACGTTTTTTAAAGCCAAATCCAAATGGGACCTAAGAGACTTGTATTTTTATTTAGAAAAATTGGCATAAGTAATCATTCACTAAAAGAATAGTTTGGAAATATATTTTTTGATTTATTATTAAGATGTGATATACATATAATATATTTTAATATAAAATAATATATAATATTTAACTATCGAATATAATTACTTTTAGTTGATCGACTTAATGTGTGCCCTTGATTAAACGGCACTCAAATATAGAGCGTTAATTATTCAAAGCTACCACTTAGACACAAACCCCTAAAATTTTAGCGTATTATCTCTTAAATTTTAAGAGGAGGGGTGGGGCGGTGGGCTTGGCAAATCCCAAAATCCAATTAAAATCGAATATTTTAGATATTTGATATGAATTTTTGGATTATGGATACTGGATTTCGAATCTTATTTTTAAAATTTATGAATTTTAGATTGGATATTCGTTTTAGTACAAATATTTGGATCTTTGAAAATTCCAATTTTTATGTCTTATATTCAGTTTTATCATATCATGTGTGCAATGTTAGTAAGTTCAATTTTCAAAGGCTCTATAGATTAGTACCCTACGTCCCTATCTATTACAGTATCAAGTCCAATATGAAACTAACAAATGAGTGGCAGAGTGGTCTCAATCATGTTAACCACAGAAAATTTTACACTCTAACTCTCTAAGGAGCGAACTATTAGGTAAATTGAAGAAGGTTTACACTCTAATTAACCTTTATAGTCGTAATTTATAGTACATAACATAATGTTAGGTTGTAGTTTATAGCACATATGTGTAGATACACTTATTATTTGAATTAATATAGAGCACTAGAGTAGAGATATTGTATACTACGCGTGGATACAAGTGCACGCATAGAGTAAATTTAATGCATTTCAATATTATTGTATGTGCAAACACAATACACTTTGCTTCTGAAACCAAAATGCTGCTTCATTTCATTTCATAATTAAGCTATATCTCGCTATTCACAGCCCTCAAATTAAAGGAAAGAGAATTTGTTATTATATACGTTCAAATATGTTATTATAATACAGATGTTATTTCTTTTGTAAGCTGTTTTTTTTGTTTTTTTTTATTCTTTAAACCACACTAGGAATAGTTTTAGCAACATTAAACATTCCTACAGTTGTGTATTAACAATGTCAGTTTAGAAATGTTATATGAACACAGGAGTAATTTGTTGATGAAAGTGCTTCACGTAGTTGAGAGAATTTTGAACTAAAATGCACCATCCTTGTTGAAATTTTCATTGATGAATGTGATCGAACATACAATAAATGAATTGAACATGGAAAAGGGACACGGTTAATAAAAGACAAGATATGAACTACAAGATTTCATTTGAGAAGGATAACAAAAAGTACTGCAACATTCCTAAGTATGAGACTACCACCTAATGAAAAGAATTATGCTCTCCACACGAATATGTACAGAACTAGTTGCTATCTTCCAGGTCCCACCATATCAACATTTGGGGCTCTACTCAGTCAGTTTATATGTGTTCCTGTGACTTGTTCATCAGCAGCTCGTAATGGTTCTGCAAATCACAGACTTGCCATCTGACCAGTGTTCCATGTTCAGAGCCTTCAATGAGTTCGGTAACTTTCTGAAACAATTTCCCCACATGGCCAAGTTCAGTTCTCTCTCTGTCCTGGGCTTCTTTCATGGACTAGTTGTCTTGTCGAGGCTGTAAAGCCAGTATCAGACATACTACTTACACCATGCTGCAAAGTCTCTAGGGTCAGTCTCGATGGTATATATCATCAACAGAGAAGCAATCATAGAGGGTTGCCATTTTCCAGCCGAATGGCTGTATATTCAAGATCATTTGCTGAGATAAGCTTTTTTCCTTCTCATCCCAACCGAAGCAAGCATATACTAACATCATTTATTTCAAACATTTACCATTATAATCTGTCAGCAAAAGAACTTCAGGCACGACTGAGCTCCCATGCTCAAAGTCCCATTAACTGGTTAAAGCTTCCAACAGTACCACCATAATCAACCAGGATCTCTTCCTTTCTGACATACCCACACATTCTCTTCATTGACAAGAATTCTTTTGTCAAACAATATTCTGAACACGAAATCAGCTGCTTGACCAGCTGTGTTATCAACCTCTGTCCAAGCCGGGAGCAAAGTCTTCCGGAAAAAAAAAACAGCTTCCTTACTTCCATATAGCCTTCCATTCTTGCATCACCAAGGAGTATTTTATACCAAACCATGTTGCACATAAGATCAGCATGTGTAGCTGTGCCATCAACCAATCTCCTAGCCAGGAGCAAAGACACCATCAGCCATCAGGAACAAAAATGATTGGTCCCTGTGATATGTGGCACATATTCATGGACACCAACTACAGGTCTCTTCTCCCAATTCCAGCTGTATTTTGCCT
>JAJOOR010009254.1:0-19515 GCA_036250505.1 Solanum acaule
GAATAGAACAGAAGCCATATCTTTTGGTGCAGATAGTGGGGTGGAGAAACTGAATGATTACCTGGATGTATATCAACTCCAAAAACCTGTATTGAAGTGACAGTTTTAAATCACAATGAAGTAACATAAAGCAATAGGTCCAGTGCTTTTGAAAATGACATGATGGCTATCACCAAGTAGAGGATATCATATTACCTCACTAACTCGACTTTGTAACGCCAATGCCAAGACTTTGCGCCCTTGATTCCATAGTGTATGTGCAACTCGATGTGTTTGTAAAGCATGATAACCCTAAACAGATTAGTTTTGATATCAGGATTTTGACAATTTGCAATCAAATATCAGAAAAGCAAAATCCTCAGTAGATTGAGAACCACAATTCTCTTGTTTTGTGTTCCTCTCTCTATAAATCAACTAAAAAGCGGTGATAAAGAAACACTGATATGAAGCCTGGAGGGTATTAAGATAAGAATCGGACTTGCAAAAAGATAGTTTGCCTTGCTATAATTTAGGAGAACGTAAACGTAGTGAGGCTTCTTTACAAGTTCATTGGATTTAGCGTTTTAACTGTTAGCATCTAGAAAAGAAGTTGATGTAACAGTAAGCAAATGTTCAACAAACTGGAGGGGAAATAAAATTAGGTCCCGATGAGGGAAAGAGATAGGAACAAATAAAATAAAAATACTAACAATAATCATCTAAATAGAATTTTTTTTAAAAAAAAAGACAGCACCTTAAGGTACAAAAGAGCAGAACAGTATGACAAACATGAAGGATCTCTATCGTTACATGCCTGTCAAGGATGAGGGACAAAAGGAACTGTTAGTACTTGTCAAAAAGTATAAAGATAGAATATATTTGAGATTCATGGAATCCAGAGTGCACCTGTAAATCAAGTCGAATGGAGCATTGAATGCACCGATTGTGCATTATTACATCAGAAAATATGTCCATTAATTGAGTTGCCAAAAGTGTAGGATTTTGCAGACGGTTGGAAAGAACAAAGCTCAATGCCCGTTCCAAACAATCATGAGTCAAAATACTCGCGTACAAGAAGCTGCTTAATATTGGCTCCTTCTCTGCCTGGATCGCATAATAGAAACAACATTAAATGGTTCCACAAAACTATCAGCTAAACACATTTTCAAAATCTATACAAAACTAACAAATTAAGAGAATCCAGCTACTTAAATTTACATAGTAGATTTCAGATCTTCATTATACATGTTCTCTTGATGATGGATAGCTGAAAACAATTGTTACATTAACTCCACTATCAAACTATCAAATGTGTTACATGAACTCCACCATCAAACTATCAAATTTGTGATATTACCTCCACCATCAAACTATCAATTTTTTTACATGAACTCCACCATCAAACTATCAAATTTGTGATATTATCTCCATCATCAAATTGTTACATTAACTCCACCATCAAACTATCAAATTTGTGATATTAACTCCACCATCAAATTGTTACATTAACTCCACCATCAAATTGTTACATTAACTCCACTATCAAACTACCAAATTTGCTACATTAACTCCACTATGAAAGCTTACAAACACCGGATACTGGAAAACATCCATTTGATCTAAGACCAACAATAGAGTATTAGAACTTGGGTTTGATTGATATCCACCACTGGGAATTAATCTATCAGTTCATGACTAAAAAGCTATGTTGCTCAAACTCTTAAAAATAGAGTCGGATGTGTGTCAGATCCTTCAAAAGTCTATGTAGACACCGTGTTGCAGAATTTTCGAAGGGTCCGAACAACATAGCTTAAAAGTAAGTTCCAAGTAGCTATCTATAGCATATGTGAATAGTAACTTGGAAACAAGGATAAGTAACTTGCTTCAACCGATTAAACTATTACTCCAATATACTAATTTTACGTCTTTAGCAACTATACCACTAACATAAATCCAACCCCAAGAAAGACTATTACCAAAAGAAAAGAAAAGAAAAAAAGAACTTCACATAGAAAGAGAAATGAAAACAACTGATTCTTTGTTAACTTGAATGAAACAGTTCTCTTGTGGTCAAATTATGTGTAAAGCAGGCTCAAATCCCAATGAAATCGTGATTTCTTTTCTACATCTGTTTAAACTTGCACATGTCTTTGATTCTTGTGAAGACGTTAAAACAGCTGGGTGCACACAAGTTGGTCAATACACGGTGGTTAAAAAAATAAAGTGTAAAGATAGAATCTTTATGAAGAAAAAACAGACCTCAAGTTTTGCTTCAAGCTTAACAGCATCCCAAATAGGGTCACCAAGAGTAGAAGCGGTGTTAGCGACAGAGACGATCAAGTTCGGGTCGGGTTCCGAAACACCAACAGCGTAAACGGGGAAAACTTTTTCTAAACGGTATTCGGGCATGCCGGCGGAATTGGGTCCGATTATTTTTGGATCTTCCACCTGCAAGGTGGTGGTGCGCATTTGAGAAAGAGCGAACCAAGTATCGTCGCTCAAACAAGAACAAGCCATTTTAAGATTTACTATTTTTAGAGTTTGGATATACTACTCTATATAAGGAAGAGCGTAGTTTTAGGGTTCCATTAAAAGGTGCATGCAATTCTGAAGCGTTGAGAGAGAGAGAAAGAAAGAAAGAAGATGAAGAATATGATGATGGTGATACACACTAAACACTATACTATGTATTTTGGGGTTTGAAACTTTTCGTTTTTTTCTTTTATCTTTTAGGTTTTGGGGTTCCCTGTGGATGATTTAGAAAGACGTAAATCTGCCCGTGTTTTCGACCATACGATTTTTATTTTATTTTGGTTTCCTAGGTGTGTGTACAGTGTAATTATACTATCTAATAAAGGTGTGAACAATTTAACTGCCATTTAGTAGTAGTCGTTTTTTTTATACATTTCAAAAATATAATTTTGATTTTAACTTTTGACATGAGATAATTGGTATATTCCAAAGTATTATCTATTTTTTATATTTTGTATTAACTCAAAATTTAACAAACAAATTAAAATGAAAGGATAATAAATTATTGTTCACATATGGAAATATTAATGTTTAATTACTTATTTAATTAGTATACATAAAATTAATGAAAAGAATCAATTTTTTAATGTTAAAAACATAATAAGAAATCATTTAAATTAACATCTCCAAAGATATACATATTTAACTAATTAAGATTTAAAGAAAGTTTATAAATTCATAACTAGTTACATTCCCACTATCCTACAAATTATATATCTAACCCTAGGACTTTTTCTTCGTGACCAAGTTCAATTAAATAAATAGATGTATCGTTTTGGTTTTTTGAAGAAATTGATTTTCATCGTCAAAAACCAAAAAAGGTTTCAAGCGTCAAGTAATTAAATAGTAGGAGCTCCTTTTGAAAATTCTTATTAACTTGTTTTGTTAAACCTTTTTTAAAAGTTAATTTTCTTATATGGTTAATATTTTGTGTTTGATGGAAGAATTATATTATTGTAATTCGCTACGCAAATTTCAATCTCTTTATAGTAATACAACTTTTGAATTATTCATCCAAACTTTCAGGATTGATATCTATTACAGCTTTCTCTTGAATTATTCAAAAAAATTGATCAAAATCTGTTCTTAGACTTGTAATTAAGTAATATCCTTAAATAAAGAAAAACTTTTTTATTTGTTTTGAAAATGTAACGACCTAACAAAGCTCTTATATGTAGAAGATAATGTCTGAATCAGAATTTTCATTAAAATATAATTAAAAAAATGAAAAAATAAACATACGAACTAATAAAAATGATTCTATATATATATATATATATTAAATCTGCAATGATTAATGTTGGGTGGTGGAGCCATGAGAACTGATTTGAGAAGTAATCAAATACAATTATTAAATAATTACTACTATTAAATAAGTATTAAAATCTCACTAACAAGACAAAACGTTTAGGAAATTGATGATACCCTTGTTAAAGTATACTGGGCACCCCGTAAGGGGAGTATTACTGATGTACGTGGACGTTTATACGACTAGATACAAATGAACATGGCCTTATTCTATTGTCCCTTCGTGGCCATCACGTGTGCCACCAATGACCCTGCCAAAAGTCCTTTTAGTAGGGACTCTTTCATCTTTTCATATCATCCTTAGGAAAACCAAAACATCTAGTGGAGTTTAGTAGGGCTGGGTATTTGATAATTTGGTTTGGTTTCGATTTTTTTTTTCTTTCAATTTTTTTGATTTTCGGTTCGTATACCACGTGTATTGAATATCGAATCAAATTATTTCGATTCGATTCGATTTTTATTATTTCGGTTCGATTTATGTTATTTTGATTCGGTTTTTGTTAGTTCGGTCGCTGGTTTGTCGCTGGTCGGTCGCTGGTGGTCGCCGGTCGGCTGCTGCAGTGCTGCCTGCTGCCTGCGTGCTGATCGGCCGGAAGTGGGAAGTGGAGCTGCAAAGTGGGAAAATAAAGTGACTGATGTGTGGCTGTGCGCCTGTGCGGCTAACTGCTAAGAAAAGATTGAAAACGAAAAAGTGAAAAGTTTGAAAAGTAAAAGGCTAAAAGCTGAAAAGTGAAAAGTTTGACCTAATTTTATCTATATTTTTATTATTTAATATTACTAATTAATATAATATTAATAATATTATAAATATAATATAATATATTTCGATAAATCGAAATATTGAATAATACAAAATTATATATCGAAAATCGAATCGAAATATCAAAAAATACAAAAATATATACCGAATACCAAATTGAAATATCGAAATAATTCGGTTCGGTTCAGTGTTTCGATTTTTCGGTGTTTATGCCCAGCCCTAGAGTTTAGAGAGGGATGCTCCTCCGTTAATCACATATCTCGAGTTTATACGGTGCAAATTTAATATATTCAGACTTCAATACAGTATTGAACATTAAATGAAAAACGAAATTAAAAAACATAAGAACTTACTAGCATTTCTAAAAACAAACTAGCCTCTTTTTCATTATGGCACTTCAATCTAAATTTACATGAGTATATTTTTTAATCAAATTCAAAAAAAAAAATGATATAACCTTTTTATATTGGGACGTGCTTGGTAGGAATAAAACAACATTTTTTTCATTTCTTTAATTTTATGTTTGAAGGATCAACAAAATTTAAAAATACTTAAAAAAAACAAATTTATGACTTTTTTTTTAGTAAACATAGAAAAATGTTAATTCTCTATAAATTGTCTCTTATCCACTCCCCCAACATAGCCCACCTTCCACCCCTCACTCAATAGTATTTATTTCAATTATATAAAATATTCTTGACATAACAATTTTTATTTGCTTACTTGCCAATCATCAGAAAACCAAAAAAAAAAGACTTAACTAAATCCCAACTTATATTTCCGTACCAAATATATTCTTTAGTAATAACATTTTATTTACTGACTCTTACTAAAATAATTTATAATGACATAAATATGTATTAATCACTTATTTTAGATTATATGTTTTAATAACTTTTGTACTTTTTATTTCTTATATTTTATGTCAATCAAATATTGTTACATAAATTAAGACGAAGAGAGTATATGTCTTTCACTTTCATTCAAAATTGACATATATTTCTTTATTTAGAAATAAGTTAACTATGATTTTGTTTCTTCCTTTTAAGTCATGATTCCTTTTTTTCCCCCAAAGATTGTAATTAAGTTTCAATAATTTAATCTTAAACTACATGCCTAGTTTAACAAGTTAAAACAAAATAATATTTGTTTAATTGTAAACTTTTAATAAGTCTTCAACGTACTTTTACATTGTTAGACTAAAATATATCAATCACTTCAAGAATTAAACATTATCACGTAACCACCTTAATATAAAACCATTTTCTTAATTTGTCCGTAAGTTATAATTGTTCCCTAATATTCAATTCCCAAATTGACATAAAGAAGCGCCGCCCATCATTTCTCTATCACGTCAAACTACAATTTCTAATCAATTTTAGTTTGTTACTATGCTCCGTTTGGACACACACAATTATTATTATTATTTTTAAAAAAGGTTTCATTTTTTATTTAGCTCTTTCCATTATTTGAAAGGATAATGAATATATTAATGAGAATGATTACGGTAGAATCTTGTCATAAAGGAGAGCGATAGGTCGATTTCAAAAATAAATGTAAAAGAGTGGGAGTTTAATTTAATTTATTTTTTGATAGATATTAATTAAGGAAAAATTATTAGAACACACTATTTAACAATATATGTATATACTCTTTTTTTAAAAAAAATTACAAAACTAGATTTTTAATTACAAACATGACGTGATATTTAATTTTTGATTTCTTTTATATATATTTTAGGATCTGATTTATTTATTTTTTGGAGGGGGGAGGGAGGTTATGTGCTAAATTGATGGGACTCAATTTGAACTACACGGTTTTTTATAGTTATTTTTTTTAAGTTATAGTTGGATACTTTCTTTATTAAAGACTTTTATTTTCTCTTTCTCTTATTTCCCTTTTCAAGGAAGATCATTTAATTGGTTTTCATCAACTGCATTGATAGTTTCTAGGATGAAGAATGTATTATTCCATAATTTCTTGTCAACAAGCTTGGTTTGTTTCATTCTTTATTTTTATTTTTTCAAAATCATCTCTAATTAGAGAAAAAATATATATTTTTCTTGGTGTAAAAAAAATCATATAGATTATACCTCCTAGAAAGAGTCACTGCCAACATCAACAACCTCATTGTTTGTTCAAGATCAAACTTTGAATTGATTGTTTTTATTCTGTCACCGATAAATTTGAAAGAGGTCAATCATCTGGAAGTGAATTTTCTTAAGTTGTTACCAATAATACGTCAAAAAGAAAGAATATAGAGAACAACATTGGTGTAAACTCTATCATTGTCAGACTCAAATCATCAAAAAGAAAGATATTACAATTGTGGAGTATCATGCTGATAGTGATTTTGAAGATGAAATTTCAATTTCAAGAAAAGTCCGATTGAACAAGGCCTCCAAAGAAAAATATAAAGGAACAATCCATCTGACTATATAAAACATGTTTTTGAATATGTTTTGGATATATATATATAGTTGGATAACTATTTAATTTGGTATTTGATGCTTTTTTTTTTTATATATAATTTTGTGATTTATTGATACAAATTTGATAAAATATTTGTGTTTTGTTACGGTATACCATTATCATTGTAGAAGTTAAATATTTTAGGTACTTGATTTCTGTTAGTATTATACAGTTAGCTCCATAGTGATCCTCCTAGTAAGGGACTAAATTAGACTACACTATAATGTTAACTATACAAAACAAAATCGACATATACCATATATTCTATCAATTTTATACCATATAATATACCCACTTATACCATATATCGTATCAACAGGGAATCATATAATACACCAATTTTCTTAAAACAAATACTATACTATATATACACCATATAATATGTATCATAGCAATATGGTATCATATAATATACCAACTTTCATTGAAACAAATGCTACCATTTATACAACAAATAATGTAGAAGCTTATACCATAAATCATTATATATATATATATATATATATAGTATCCCTTTCCACCAAAAAATACTACCACTTGAGGTAATTAGAGAGAGAAGCATTAACTAATAATTGACAGATATTTGTGAAAGGTAAATAACAAAATGGAGTAAATTAAGGAATTCAAATCTTATTTATGGTAGAATCATGCGTTGATTATTTGTTAATTTACTGATTTTTTATTTTATTTTTTATTTTGTTCTATTTTGTAAATTCTATTGCTATGTTAATGAAAAGTCAAACTATTGTTATATCAGAGTTATTTTAAGTGTTTAAATTGTATATTTAGGTTTTTCATTAATATATACTTCAGCGAATATGAAAATTGTCGTTCCTACTAAAAATTAAATGAATGGTGGTTATAGTTTAATGCGTAAGATTTTTCATTTATTTTTTCTGGTAAAAAAAATGAACTTTTATATCAAGTGGATTAAAAAAAGTCATATCATTAAGGATAATATTTGAATGCTAACTTTAATAGATTTTAAATAAAGAAATATATTATGACATACTTTTAAAAAAAAATATGTCACGTGAAATGAGACAAAAAAAACATTTTATTTCCTTTTCTGGCAAAAATTATAAGCAAAACAAATTTAAATCTTGAAATAGAATTGATCCAAAACGTTTTCAACTTGTTTTAATTTAGAAAACAAAGGTAACTAAATTATTGTGCCTGGTTTTAAGAAGAAGCAATTGAAGAAATGATTATTCTAGATCTAGATTAGAAAGGTAATTGAGCTGGCTAAAATACACAGAATCATATAATATGTAAAAATAGAATAAAAAGAAAATCACAAGGAGACATATAGTCCAAAAAATGTTGGAATATTCGCCCTTTCTTGAGAAAAAGAGAGTAAACTAATGGAGATTCATAGCCATAAGACTTGGCTTGAAAATTGCCTTTAACATGACAATAACTTTCCTCTTAATTTGTAGCAAAATTTATGTCATAGAAAACAATAAACATATTATTTTTTTAACGTTATATACATATTATTTTAAACAATGTGGGGAATTGGACTTGAATATTGTTTTGATGAAGTTTTTCTTTAATATGTGTTTAGATTGTTCTATAATTCTAATATTCATTTTGAAGATGAACATAATTTTTTAAATTCAACAAGGGTTGAACATATCAAGCGTATTGTACCTACATCCCAGATAGAGGCGGATTTACAATTTAAATTTTATGAATTATGGTTAGTAGAATAACCACTTCATGTGACAATAATTAACTGAGTTCAAAAGTTAATAATTGTACATATTTAATAAATTTTTTAATACAAATATATTGTTTAAACAAAAGATACAGAGTTCAACCGAATCCATATCTAATCTTCTAACTTCGCCTCTGAATTATCAGACATTGATTTTCAATCACATTATTGTTTTTTTTTCTTCAATTGAGTTATACATTATTGTTCATTTAACATATTATTGGCTAATATATGGTGTCCGAAGCCTCAACGTTGCTAAAAAAGTTGTTCTTTGGGCCGTGAATCTAATGGGTCAAGCAAAAGGTTTTGTGACCCAACTAGCAGGGGCAATTAAGCTCAATCAACAACTACTTTTTCATCAAAGAAACTCAATTTACTAGCTCTACTTAATTTTAAGATGTAGTCACTCAATTTACTAGCTCTACTTAATTTTAAGATGTAGTCACTCTAAATCATAATCAAATCAAAAGTTGAGGGTAAATTTTAACTTTAAAAAAAAAGAAAAGTTTTTGAACATATATAGTCGATATATCACGCTGGAGTGTTATTAATGTCAAAGAGCAAATACAAAACTATATGAAAGAATATGAACATACAAAAAATGTAACGGAAGATACATTTGAACAATTTCAAATACTATATTGATAAATTTGAACTTTCCTAAATAAATGGCAGTGATATATATTACATTTGGTTGTTAAACAATTAAGTACTTGTTTCATTTTAATTTATATGAAATGTTGTAATGGTACATGATTTTTTTATTTTTTTTTTAAAAAACTTGTGATCCACCCCTTCATTTCATATTAAGTGAATTTTTGAGGGTTTTTTTTCATCGTTCAAAATAATTAAATTGGTCAAAGTTCAAAATGAATGTTTGAATTTTTTTTCCATATTTACCCTTTCTTCATGAAGTTTTATATTTTTTAGGAGTTGCAAAATTATATTTATGATTTCACAAAGGATAGTAATAAAAAATATGATTTAAATTATGTTCTCGAATGTTCAAATTACTTAATATGTCCTAATTTTATGTGACACATTTCAAATTTTCGGAATTGAATGATTTAATTTTAATTGTGACTTAAGACATAAAAAATTCGTTCTTTTGAGATGAAATTTATATATTTTACAATTATAAAAAAATATTATAAATCATAATAATTAATAATTTAAATATTTTAAAAAGATATATATATATAAAATTTAGGATTTTTTTTAAAAAATAATTTAAATGTAGAAATTGGAAGTCCATGAACCATGAGTACATGAGGTGGGTGTTTGGTCAGAAGAATCAGATGAACCAGCTATTCTTCAGCGGTTCACGCAAAATGTGGCGCGCATTGCTACCATACCACTCTCGTTCACTTGCTTTGCTTCTTCTCCTTTTTCCTTCGCCTACTACGACTCTCTTCCCTGCCCTTTCATGGCGACTTAAAGCCATTATCAATCTGAAGAATTCAACACAAATCAAAATCAAATAGCAATGGCTCGGAAATCCTTTCCGATCCTAAAACAACTCATCCAACAATCGACCAATCGTTGTTTCACCTCTAGCGCTTCGCCGCGAGCCGTCACGCTGATCCCAGGCGATGGCGTCGGTCCACTGGTAACCGATTCAGTCGAACAAGTGATGCAGGCGATGAAGGCACCTGTTTACTTTGAGCGATACGAAGTGCGTGGTGATATGAAGTGTATACCGGAGGAAGTAATTGATTCGATTAAGAAGAATAAGGTTTGTCTGAAAGGAGGGTTAAAGACTCCGGTTGGCGGAGGTGTTAGTTCGCTAAATGTGCAAATGAGGAAAGAGCTTGATTTGTACGCTTCCATTGTGCATTGTTTTACTCTGCCAGGGTTGCCTACGCGGCATGAGGATGTGGATATTGTTGTGATTAGGGAGAACACTGAGGGAGAGTATGCTGGCCTTGAGCATGAGGTTGTTCCTGGTGTCGTTGAGAGCCTTAAGGTACTGCAATTTTCATTTTGAGAACTTTGTTATTTTAGTATGTGAGGTGAGTCTGTTAGATTCATAATCTTTTGCTTAATTCTGCCTTTGTGGAAACTTTCCCCGTATTGAATTTAAATTTTGGTGAATATTGAATGTGTTAAGAAAATGACAACCTAGGAAGCTGTCCAAAAGACCTCTCTTAATAGGCATGTTTGTTTAGCTAAGACAAACACAGGGATGCCAAAATACCTAGAGTCATGCTGGTACAACTTTAGGTGTTTTTCAGGAGTCTTTATTGACTATTGCAATGAAGTGGGTCCAGATGGTTCGGATGGATTATATAGCCAACTCATGTTAGTATGGGATTGGGCATAGTTCTTATTGTTGTATCCAACTTTACTGTATCTAAAAAATGGGATCATTTACCTTTTAAAGTAGGATTGGACGTGTAGATGGCTCTCATGTACATTTGGGTACTCTCAAATTGCTAAAAGGATGCAACTATGTGGTGTTCCAATGTGCACTTATCCTTAAAGATTTAGATCATAGTCATGTTTTCACTTTAGCCCCTTTGTTGGGTAGTGTGCACAAGGCCTTATGTATGACAGTAGGGGGCACAGCAAAGCACTGATTCCTTAATAGGTTAGTATGGCTGCTATGGCAGGCCCCATGTTGGGCACAGTGCACATTGTTTGATTAAATAGGGAGTACCTTTTGCGCTCCATCCTTCTGCTGGAGAGTGCAATTTTTCAGAAGCATTGCATAGCTTCTTCATTTTATGTATCCTTGACATTATTACCATTTATAGATTATGCTTGATAGATGATGTAATTTTGAGTGAAGTGTACGGATTGTCAGTTGCAGTTGAACCTGTTTGATCTTGGTTTGTGCATGAGGAAGAATTGCACAGTTAGAGCTTATCTTTACCTGGTCACAACGTTAGAGAAATGGACCAGCTTAACAAGATGGACATGTGATATTTTTCTTTATAAAATTCTTTCTTTTGTAACATTACCAATTTCAGCCTATGTGGTTTAATGATATTCTTATTATGCTCGTTTCTTGACTCTTCTAAGAAAAGGAGTTGTTTTTTCTCTTCACCAATTTTCCTTTGTGGTTCTTATTATATCGAATCGTCTATAAAGTTTTCCTGTTCCACAACTTGCTTTATCCTATACTTTCATATTTTCCTTTCCAGGTGATAACAAAATATTGCTCAGAACGAATAGCAAAATTTGCGTTTGAGTATGCTGATGTGAACAAAAGAAAGAAGGTCACAGCCGTGCACAAAGCCAACATTATGAAACTTGCAGATGGTCTATTCTTAGAATCCTGTAGGGAAATTGCAGCTAAATATCCAGAAATACAGTATGAGGAGATTATTGTGGATAATTGCTGCATGCAACTTGTCTCAAGGCCGGAGCAATTTGATGTCATGGTATGGGGATATGCTTCCTTGTCTTTTCTCTTTACTAAGTCCTTAAATTCTAGCTTCCTTTATACATCTGATATCTAATGGTGTCAGATAAGTGTATCACAAAATGAAGTCTAATGGTGAGTGCTATCAATCTTGTGTAGTCATTGAGGAGAGGATGGGCATACTGAGAACTTGTCCTGTCTGTTGTTTGTGTGTAGTTGGATAATTAGCTTGACTTTTGAAGTTCAAGAATTCCTTGAAGATGCTATGAGACTAGTTCATATGGTACTTGGCTATGGATTAACGACACAAATGATATTGGAAACTGTATCTTCACAGAGTTGCTTACGTAGTCAAAGGGCCTACCCTTGGCAGGGTGTCTCTAGCATGTACTTTACTCTTATTTTGTGTTCTTACTGGTAATGGTCGAGACAAGTGATGTGATGAAATAACAAAGTCCAAATGACAATGTCAGCAAAAATATTAAAAGTCTTTTTCCTTCTCCTTCTACAACTTGGATAATCTTGCACCTGGGATTTCCGAGCGTCCTCTTTGATTTTCTTGTAAATAATATGGATCAGCGAGCTTGACTACAACAACAACATACCCAATGTAGTCCCACAAAGTAGGGGAGGGGGAGGGGGAGGGTAGAGTGTACGCAAACCTTACCCCTACCTCAGCGGTAGAGAGGGTGTTCCCTATAGACCCGCAGCTCAAGCAAAAACAAATCAACGCAATCCAGAAAAATAAGCAATGGATGTGAAAGTATAACAAAGCATACTGAACAGTAAAATACAACAAAATAATACAATAATCGAAGTATAAGAAACTATTAGTATGAATCAGTGAGTTTGATTGGTGGGAAAAAATGCTTGCCTCACTCAGTGCAACTTAAGAGAAAGGGGATTATGGAATGCTATCCCGGCAGCTATTTGGTGGACTACCCAGAGAGAGGATATTTTTTAACACAAACAAGAGAATGCACATAGTCTTAAATTTAATTGTATACTTTTGCTTTCTTTTTGGATAACATGGCAAATATAAATGTTACTCAGAATGTGAGGCCGTGCTTTACCTTTTTTAACTCTTTACACACTCTGTTTTAACTGACCAAAGCTTGTAACTGGTTCAATGCTCCAGCTTGCCCTTGTTGCTGTCATACATCTATAAAAGCTTACCTTATAAAAAATAGGATATCACTGAGAAAGTATGGATGGAAAAACATTTAAGCTAAGGCAAGTATCTCCCCCATGTCTTTCTCATGGTGGGTTTTGTAGATTAAGAGTCATCAGCTTTCCTGCATCGGTCCAGAAGCAAGCTTTAGTGTTTTATTCTGCCTCTTTTTATTAACCTCTTTCCTCATTTTGATACATCACTGATAAGCTTGTTGCTGAAGTACAACAAATTGCAATTATGTAGGTGACTCCCAACCTCTATGGAAATTTGATTGCAAATACGGCTGCTGGCATAGCTGGTGGCACAGGAGTCATGCCAGGAGGTAACATTTTCTGATATATATATATATATATTGAATTATTTACATCTCTCTATTATGCTAAGTTGTTGACTTTGGCAGGCATTAGCAGTCTTTTTTTGGTCTATAGATGACAATTTGATCTTAAGATTTTCACTAAGTTAAGATACGTCTAGTATGTAGCTCACTTTATATCAAACATAATTCTGGTGATCTAAACCTGTTAAACTTTCTGGCAGCTAAATGAACAAACTCCTTTGTAGTTTGATTTCTTGGTAGCTTAAGTCTAGCTATACTGCAATAAGAATGGAAAATTGATCCAATAAACTCTTATAATGGATAGAAGAATCATATCTTACAGAACTTGAGGTACTTGAAAAGAAAAAGAAATACAGTGGACATCTGTTGGACTTCAGTATAACCAGATTGACATTAGGTCTGGGAAATCAAGGCAGAGGTAGTGGAAATCGTTGCAGATTGAGATTACAACTATAGGTACCACTCACTCGGTGTGTTCTCATTTGATTAGTGCTAGGCAAAAGGAGGCCAGACACAGTCATGCCATAGGTTAAGGAGACTCAGACTGCGAAGACATAACCTAACTACAGAAAATTCAACGGTCAAGAGTATCAGATTTAGACAACCTTATGCACATTAGGTTAGAACAGAGAAGTCTTTTGCAGAGGTTGATTATCTAAGGGCTAGAAAATAGCTGAAGTCACACAAAATTTAGTAGAGGAGGATAACAGAATTTCAATAGAAGAAATTTTGGTACACTAGGGATTAGGTCATCTTAGCAAATGTTTAATTTGAAAACCGGAGCTCACATAACCTAGGTCTCTCATTTGTTGGAGGTGTAGAGAAGGCTCAGAACATGGGTAGCTAAGGTGAACGACACATTTTCACTGTGGATAGTATTAGCATTATCCGCATAGTGTCTTGTCCTCCAATTTCTGTTACTCCTGTTTTTTCTCGTGCCTCAGTTTTCACATTATTTTGTTGTTCTTTTTTTTGCGGTTGTTAAATGCTATATAATGCTTTCATTATTATTTGCTGTCTTTTTTACTTTGTATTTTCTCTTCGATACTTCTTTGATATGCATTCCTTGAGTCGAGGATATTTCGGAAACAACCTCTCTACATCCATGAGGTAGGGGGTAAGGTCTGCATATACTTTACCCTCCCCAAACCCCACTAGTGGGATTTCACTACTGCAGCTCAATTACCTTGTTCAGTGTTGCTTTTTCTCTTCATTTTTCTTTTGGATGGATCTTTATGTTTTTCCAAACTTCACTGTTGGCTTACTCAGTTAGCATGTCCAATATAAATGCAGCTGGTCAATTATTTTTGTGGTTTCAGTATCTCTTGAAAGGACATTGAAAGTTCCAACTTCCCAATGGGGCTGGTGTGGGTGAACCATTGTGATGCTTGACCCCAACTCTCTACATCGCTTCTTTCCCCCCTCCTCCATGACTGTGAGTCAGGGGCGGACCTACGGTGTTACTTCGTTGAAAAATAACACCGAATATATATGTATATTTAATCAATTTTTAAAGTTTTATATGTATATATTAACTTTTGACCCCACTAACACAAGTGTGACCCTTGGCTGAGTGGTGAAAAGGGTTCAATTTTCCCAGTCAACCCGAGTTCGAATCCCTATTGGCACATTTTAGTTTTATTTTTTATATCTTGAACCCACTTCGTGAAAATCTTGGGTCCGCCACTGCTGTGAGTAGAAGTGTTGATAAAGAAGCTTCCAGTATAATGATATCCATTTGATTATGAGATGTTCAGTGGTTGGTTCCTGAATTGGTTAATACCCTTTTTCTTATATGGGACAGCTCAGACTAGTTGCTAATACTTAACAAAATGCAGTAGAACCCTTTTTGTGAGTGCTTGCTACTTCTCGCGAGACATTACCACTATGCTCATCAGTACTTGTTCACACTTTATTTGTTGGAAGAAAGATTAAATGCCTTGTCCTTGTCTATTCTACAGATCATTTATAGCGTTTCTCAGGGAACAATTAGAATATTCTCAGTGTTTCCTCCTCAAGTATTAGGCAGTGTATGAGACATAATGTAGGACTGTTGTTTTCTCAGGTAATGTTGGCGCTGATCAAGCAGTTTTTGAGCAAGGTGCTTCAGCTGGTAATGTTGGCAACGAAAAGATATTGAAGCTCAAGAAAGCAAATCCAGTGGCGCTTCTTCTGTCGTCAGCAATGATGCTGAGGCATCTTGAATTTCCGTCATTTGCTGATCGTTTAGAAACTGCTGTAAGACATGTAATAGAAGAGGGAAAATTCAGGACAAAGGATGTTGGAGGGGATAGCACCACCCAAGAAGTTGTTGATGCAATTATAGCTGCTTTAGACTAATCGGCAATGACACTCATCAAGTTTTTAGGAGAATTATTCACTGTCCAGAGATCTACTTGGCCTAATTTTTGCACAGCTGCAATTTTGTTTAACTTTCTGAGAATATTTGCTGTTACAATTATAATTATCTTTGTTATTGGTTAATAATTCAAAATGGATGCATGACTGCTGTCCGTGCCCTGTGCATATATAAAAACCTGTAAAAGATCACTTTTTGCTTTGTCCATATTACTCGAAGGAATTTTGCTTCGTGGTTGATATATTGTGACCTATTTTTTTGTGTTTAATTTCTCTGATCTTTGATATTTTAATTTTTATTTCTGTGTGAGTAGTGGTAACACATGCCCTCTTCTTCTTCATTTATTTATTTGAGATCTGTTTTTATTTTATTCTGCCATGTGTAGTGGCATCTCTTTCTTTATTTCTCTCTTTCGTTGTCATTTCATTCCTTTTCTGATATTTTAATTAATTAAATGAGAAAATTGTGGTTTTAATCACTGTATTTTTGTATAATTCTAGTTTTAGTTTTATAATTCAAGTCAATATCGCCGCTTCGCTTAAAACGAGACATAAAAATAGTGATGTAAGGGATTATTCACGCGAAGTTTTTCTTGAAACTTCCCTAATAAGGCGACTCGGTACTCAATGAAACTTGAACTCAAGACTTCTTAGTTTAAAATGAAGGAGTATTTACCCTTTTACCATAATCTCGTTTTTCTCATTTGATTCTGGTGAAACGTAATGTATAGATTTCATAAACTCACTGGTTGACTTATGGCTTGCAAAATCCCAACATATCCGGTTCAGCCCACGTTTGAGCTTTAATTGCTGCCTGGTCATTACCATCACGATCAAGAAATAACAAATACTTAATTAATTCAAGTTTTCTTTGTTTTGCACAACTGTAATCTTATCTTCACTTTGCTATTAAAATGTGAATTTCTCAAATTGCTTCATTGTGTTAATCTTCAATATTACTCCATTACTTTTCTGAGCGAACGCCATTACCAGCTGCATCATGAGTTACTCAAGAAATTTTATATGTAGTATAAATTCAGTACAAATTCAAGCCACAAGTAGTAATCAGAGACCTCGCCATTATATGTGCATGCAGGTATCGATGGATCTACAAACTGAATCTATGGAGGGTTTACTTAAATGTTCAGCTGTAAACTATGTTCCATTGACACCTATAAGTTTTTTGGAGAGAGCAGCAAATGCATTTAGAGGAAGAACTTCAATTATTGATGGAACTTGTGTGAAGTATAATTGGGAAGAGACATATGATAGATGCATAAAGCTTGCTTCTGCTTTGTCTGAGCTTGGCATTTCTCGTGGGGATATGGTAAGCTTTTCTAAATTCTAACTCATTAACATTACTGAAAATCAAGTGTCTACCAACTTATTTATCAATTTGATCGAAATATATATACAATGTATATCACTACTAGAAAACTTTAAATTACCTGCAAATTTTACTTGGGGATTATTTTCGCAGAAATTTTCTACGAATTTTCATGCGGAAATATGAAATTCCTAAATTCTAGACTTTTTTATTCGCGGAAAATATTTTCCTAGAAAAATTGATGGGTAAATTTGGTGCCATTTTCGCAAAACTATTACCTAGGAAATTATTTGGGGAATTTTTTTTGCAAAAATCATATTCATAGATAAATTCGCAAGTAATGATTTTTTTTTCTATCTTTTTGCAAGGAAACCCTTGAATAAACTTATTTGTAGATTTAGCTAAGAATAATTACTTGAGAATTTATCTAGAAAAAATTTAATATGTGGTATTATCCAGGGATTCATGTTTTACGAATTTTGTTGGGTATTTTTTTCTTAGAAATCTACTTGGAAATTTTCTTACTTGAAGAATTACTTAGGGAATTTATTGTTGTGAATTTTGTTGGAGATTTTTTGAGGAATTTACTTGGAAATATACATATTTGAATATATTTTTTTGATATAATTTAATTGAAAATATTTTCCTGAAATCTAAGGATTTTATAAAATTTGGACTCCTCGAGAAATATTTTCTTAAAAATATATCTACCAAAATGAAAAATTATAATAATATAAAAATTGACAATGACATTAAAATGAAATTATTGTTAAATATTTACTCCACTTTTATATTAAATCAATTATTTTACGATAATATAAATTTAATACGGTATTGGAACATAACCACAAATGTCAGAATCAATATTTTTACCTTATATATAATTATATTTAATCTCACTAGAAATCAATTATCCCATTTATTTCATTTTATTTTTTGATTTGAAAGAACAAAAAACTAAAATTATATGGCTAGTTATTTATCTAACAGAAAAATATCTATCATAAATATAATCAATTTTGATTCAAAATTATTTTATATTAAATTGTGTATTCTTGAATAAGTCGAGCACTATTTTTAAGTAGATTTTTTTTATAGATTTTATACCTTATGAATGTGAAATTTAATTGTTTTCTTGATAGAATTATATAAAATGATAAGTAATTATTTTTTACTTGTATATCCAATTGATATATTATTTTTTTACAAGCATTAAAAATGATATAATATCTCTATAATATGTTATTAAATGATATTTATTTGCAAATATATAATTAAGTAAAAATATGTTAAAATATAATTGTTAAAAGATAAATTAAAATTATAAATACCACAAATACCTATTAAAACTATAACTACCATAATACCTATTAATATATACTATCAATTATTGATTATAACTTCTTTGCACATTAAACTTATAAATATATTTATACTTTAATATATTTATTTATAAGAACTTTGTATGTATAATTAAAAGTTTCTCTACGTTTAATATGCTTAGTCATGGATATTATCTTATAGGAAATGTAAGTATAAAATTATCATGATATGTTGGGTGAGAGTGATTTATTTTAAATATATAAATAATTGTCATGTTTCATTTTTTAAGAGTTATATTACATGAACTTTAGCCAACATTTTAAGAAATATTTCGTTACCATATTAATATGAATGACTTTATAATACTTTTTGTGTAATTTATGAATATCTAAATTGTATTTTAATGACTCAACTAATTTAATTTAATTTATCTTTAAAAACAATCAAATCGGTGGAAGACACCGAAAATGGGTATAATATCATGGGTAACTTTGTACTACATCGATGGAGAACACCAACAAGTCAGCATTTATAATGCTACTCCCTCCGTCCCTTTTTAGTTGTCCACTTTAGAAATGACACACAAATTAAGGCAATAATGATTAGCACAGTGAAGTTATAATTTTACCTTTATGACAACTTTTCACTTCAAAATTACAACTACTTCTTTGAATTCAAGTGAAATAAATTGGAGGGAAACAACATACACTTTTACAATTTTTTGTAACATTTAAAAATTTCCCACCAAAATATTTTGTTATAAAAAAATGCTTCAATGAAATGAGAAATCAAACAACCAATGGATACAAGACAAAATAAATCAAGTTCAATGAATGGAATAGATTTAAATATTTCTGT